>JAJIZL010067042.1:0-20478 GCA_023969395.1 Amblyomma maculatum
CACACACACACACACACACACACACGCGCGCACGCGCGCACGCATTGCTAACACACGAAGGTTCTTTGGCAAATTGTTTCCTCAGTCAGGAGAAAAAAAAAAAACTGGGTTTTAGTCGTTTATCTCTACTTCACTCGTGCTAAACTTCAAGGTCATCTGGGTGTAAACATTTGATATCAAATTCTGTCGCTGTCAAGCCAACACCTTCGTCTTCAGTGTCATGCCCAGAAACGAGAGCAGCATGCTGTGGCCACAGCCCATCACGCCTCATGTCTAACTGGAACAAACTATCGCTTTGTGCAGGAAACATCGTCTTTTCCAGTCAGTTTCATGTGCCCCGCTCCTTCCTTTATATCAGAAAAGGCGGCATAGTTAGTGATTAGATTTAAAATGCATATTGCGCGGTTCGTGGTTGCAATATGAATTATAATCATTGATTTCACCTAGGTAAATACGTCTAGCACATACGCCATCTCGCTAAGGACAGAGACAGCAGCGGTGTCAGGCACACTGCTGAGACCATCCAACAACCAGAAGACAGATCAGTTCAATCCCAAGAAGCTTAACAAGCGTAGACGCGAACCAAGATCAAATCGGCAGCCGCCACTGCTCTTGCGGCCGATGGCTTACGCTAGTGAAACTTCTTTCAAGGATAGCTGAGCATCTGCAATTTTTTCTGCAGAACTGCGTCTTAGACGCGGCCCTTCGCCACATGTCTCAAGTGAGGAAGGCTGGAGAGCCTTACTCCGCTGGATTAAATTGTAAGAGCTGTGTTTGTGGATGCGCATGCGTCCCCTTCTTTGCCGAGTTTCTGGGGCGCTGCTCTCGCTGAAATATTTCCTTTTTTGATCTACTTACTGCTACGAATTCTAAACATCCTCGGAGAAATACCTGCAATATGGCCCTAAACAAAGTGAATGAGGGGTGAATTAAATTACAAAACAAAGTTTTGTCTCGCACCTCAGATACTTGGCAACGTTGTTGACCACACATGGTCAAGGTATGCAGCGTGCTCCACTTAAAACGTTCCTGAGCTTTTATAACAGGGCAATTGAGATTAACGATATTCCTATTTCTCATAGAAGACAGCTTCTGTAAATTTATGTGCTCTGAAATCTAGAAGGTAAACAAATGCCCAAGTAAGATTAAGCAATTAGCTTTTTAGATAAGTGCAGGAAAGAGGCACTGGTGCCCAGAAAAGTATTTGAAAGGTAATATTAGAGAAAAAGTTGCTTTCGAAGCCTTCATTTCAGTATCCTGACATAGGCTTCGAGGTCTAAGGCTATGGAGGAACAAAGGTGTTTGGTCTAGTCTTCCAATAATTTTGTCTGTTCTACGCCAAGAGTGTAGTGTACTTGGGGGTAGAAAATCCTGACAAGTTAAATTTCCTTCACAGTTAAGGGTGGTGCTGGTAAAAGATTATAATCCAACAGATATCAGCCAGGCGTCAACCTAATCGCCTAGACGGCGGCCTGGAGTCCTTCGACCCGGGCGGCGTGTGCGGCCAGTCGTATTAAATGTACCTGATTTTCAGGGTGTGAGCTCAGCAGTATTTATATTTTCGATTTCTGGACACGTCCATATCATATGTACCAGATCCGCCTTACCATGACACAGTTCGGATCTTCCTGAGAACTACTCCTGATACCACTGGCTAAGGGTAGCTCCTTAGCTCCTTCCTTCTTTCCTGGTGATCCTCTATATGCTTGTTCCGCGGTAGCGGGGGGATTTTCCGTCGCTTCCTGACTTCCATTTAGACATCCGTCTCCTGGTCCTCTTGGCTTTTAAATGAAATGCCTAGTCTTAACAATATACCTCTTCCAATCCGAGTCATTGTCAGTCTTTTGTATTGGGAGATTTGGTTGGCCTCGATCACTTCTGCTAGCATATGTCTGACTCGCAGCTTCATTAACCGATTCGTAAACGTACTGACGGAGTAACAAGGGGTGTTTTATGCTCTTCTTGGCATTTGCTTCAATTTCAGCCTTCTCGAAGTTGGCCAGGCGTAAGTAAGGGACAACGTAGGCGAACCTGCTGATGACAAAAGCCTGTACGGGTCTTAAGAGGCTGGGTTCTATCATGCCCGGCCTACGATTAGAGATGCGTCTAATTAGAGATATCATTTGATGTGCTCAGACTTCTAAGTTGGTTACAGTTTCTCCGTGATGACCATTTTCCTGTGGTACCATTTTCCGTCTGCTTAGCGTGGTGGCTGGTACGCAAGCATCTCAGACGTTTCGGGAGATCTAGGGGTTACGTACTCTTTAAAAGTTTGACCGCTGACTGAAGCGTCTCTTCAATTCGTCCATGAGTTCCTCCCGCAACCTAGAGTGTTATGTAGTCCGCGTGCAGGCTGTGGTTTAGGCTCTCAATTTTTTCTAGCATTAATGGAAGCTTAATAAGTGCAAACTTGAAGTGCGGGGTTTAAAGGCCTGAGGCCTGTAGTGTTCCTCTGCTCCTCAGAGTAAATTTGTCTGATTTGTGTTCTCCAATTAAGATGGTTAATCTTCGCTTTGAGAGAAAGCTCCTACGGAGATATAAGTTTTTTCCCCTTCTTTGAGATGTTATAGATTAAAGGGTAATTTTTTTTACTGACTTAGGAGAGCACCGTTATGTCTTCAGCTTTGTTATGCTTTCCTTTCATCATAAAAAAAGTTAAGATTGATAATTCGTGCAGAAACTTCCTTAAGATGTCATAGTTCATATGCTCTAGTATTTAGAACGTCTCGCTCGGTCATCGCACAGGGGATCCATGCGAGTGCCGCTTATAATTGATCAAGTTGGCCGCCCGACAACTACCACTTCCGCTTACAAAATTTGCACGTGGGGAAGCATCATCATCTGGCATGCATCTGAGATATCGCCAACGCAACGCGGGCACGTCTCGTTATGGTCTTGGTGTAACGCTGACAGTGTCGATGTACCAGGGGCCGTATGCCATAGGCTTCCGTTTCCGGAAACATACACTGATATCTCAAAAGAGCCGTGCGGCGACGTCAGCAAAAGTTATAAATATCAAGTTGATAAAAATTATTCAATATTCCTTCACTAAGGCATCTATCTCTCTCTTCTTTCACTCCCACCTTCTTCCCTTCTCTTAGGCGCAGTTCAGGTGTCCACTTGTAAGTGTGACCGACATTGAGTCTTTGTTTTTCTATAAACCAATTTAGAAGTTGTATTCTAGTCTGAATCCATTTCGCATTTGTAGCCGTTGTTGGGTGACGAAGTCCCGGCTACTAGGAAGAGGCCGGACTATTGGCATAGAGTAACATAACCGACGAGAGCGCGCTCAAGCCCTTTCGCGGCCGAGCTCGCCGTTCCACGCCACGGAGACATGACGTTGCACATATAAAAGATAAAATCTTAATGATTCAGCAAATTCCGGAGAGCTGGTGACAGAGCAAAAAAAAAATTTATATGGGAAAAGAGACAGAATGCAAAAAACATCCCACAGGCTAATTATGATAACATCTGTTTTATACAGGCTGGCAACGCAAACAACGAAATAAAGAATGAAATCATGGGTCGAAATTAATAAGATACGCGGAGAATAGGTTTAAAATAGGTTTAAAAACAGTAGGCGCTTAGATGATAGCCTGTTCTTGCTTACCAAATGTCCTTTGAATTTAGCTTTCCTGTAAATAAATGGGGCATGCAACAACGTAAACAAGGAACATACTATGAGAGGTGAGTATTGGTGCAGAGGTAATAGGTTGCCTACAAGAAATATACTCGCATGAATATGTAGAAATTACAAGTGAAGGCTTAAGAACCACTGAGACAACCGAGATATGAAAAGGATTCCGCAAGGCTGTCCTCTGTCATCAATAATGCTCATGATTATAGAGTCAATATGAAAAGAAGGCTACAAGATATTAATCTCGGTCTTAATCTGCCGTTAGCAGCTTCTCCCTGGCTTATTGTATGCGGACGATACTGTGCTGTTAGCAGATAACCAGGAAGGATTGAAAACTCTAGCTACTAATTTCTTGCAGAGTCGGAGCTGGTACTCTAGACTTTAGTTTTAGCGCAATGAAGTCGTAGTTCATGATTTTAAATGGTTAAACTGACAAGGTACTTAAAATCCAAGGTAATGAAATATCTCGAGTGGCAGAATATATATTTATCTGACTATGGGCACACAAAACACTCACATGCATGTAAAAACAGGAAGAGTATGTTACACAAAAGTAGGAAAAGATGCCCACAGAATGAAACTGACCGCGAACGCTGCCAGTATTCTGACACAGCAGGGGAGAACTACCAGCCATGACGCACAACTGCAGCGTGAGAGATGGTTGCCGGAGGCAAGCGAAGGCGATCGAGATGCCGCGGCGCTGTTTTTCTTTTGTCTTCCTTACACATAGCTCATCGTGTGGATGCAATTAGTATGGTGTGCTGTGCGGTACTCGGAACGAAATAAAGGCGTCAGGGCTTACTTTCGGCATTTTGGTTTTGAGCTAAAGATTGGGGTACCAGAGCAGATTACAAAAAATAGTCTAAGCTGCTGGATGATTAGCACGAAATGCCCACGCCAAAACCACCAACTAGGCAGTACAAGCACTTTGATAGCTCTAGGGAAGACAGGAACGTAGGGGTAAAAGCGGGAAGAAAGTACTGTTTCCTCGCCGTGGTGGAGCAGTGATTAAGTTGCTCGACTACTGTTGCTGAGTACCTGGGATCTATCCCGACTACCGGCGGCTGCGTTTCGATGGAGGCGAAATGAAGAGGCGTTCGTGTTCTGTGCGATGTCAGCGCACGTTAAAGATATCCACGTGGTAAAAATTACTAAGCGCCCTCCCCTACGGTACCTATTTTTCTCTTCCTACTTTCACTCCCACCTTAATTCCCACCAAGAAGTTAATTACGAAGATTGATTACAAACTTATCAAGCCATCAAGCAAACAAGCAGCTCATTTTTACCTACGGCCTAATTCACAAAGTTTCCGGTGAAGTACTGTTTACCACAGACATACCCGGAAGGCCAATTGTCTGTGATCATAATGCGTGCATAGAAAACTGTCAATATTCCTAAATCAGCACCTAACAGACCTCCTCAACCTTCCTTCCTCCCTTCGTGCAGGACATACATCACTTTCTTCAAATAATTGAGCTTATTACTCACACGACCAACCTTTGAGATGACTCCATACTTGCCACACTTGATGTCATGACCCTCTACACTAATATTCATATCGATGAAGGTATCGACGCCCTCTGTCAAGCATTCATCAACAACCCCCACCTTCACGAGTCGGAAGTTTATCTATTGATCCTTGATCTATTTCTCACTTTATGCTATTTCCAGTTTGATTAATCTTATTACCTGCAGATATTCAGAACCAGCATGGACACTAATTCGCGCCAACTTAATCACATATATTATTCTGAATTCTGGAATTCAAAATACTAAATACAATCGCGAAAAACATCTCATATACTTTTGCTACATTAAGTCGTCATACTGTGGCAGCATTTATCAAAATCCCTTTATTCGTTCGTCTCCAAGCTTAACAGCCATCACACAAGCATTAAATTTACTTAAGAGTGTTCACAATTGAAATTCAATTTTCTTGACACCACGGTGTCTTTGGAAAATGGCAAACTTAAACCTTCCTTGCAGAGAAAACGAACGGATCAACAACAGTACCTTGTTTACACTAGTCGTCATCTGAACATTGTAAGCAAGGAATATTAGTAGGACAGGTGACACGACTGACAAGATGGTGTAGCGATAGTAATGCTTGCTTGAACGAACTACAGTCATTTAAAGCAACACTAACTTTAAAGAAACTGTCTGTGGAACTCACTTAATATGGCCTTCGAGAAAGCAACAACATTAAACCGCAACGATGTGCTCACGAAATGACCGAAAGCGAACGCTGAAGCTTCTTTTGTAACAAAATACTGAATGACCTTCCAAACATAAATAATATTCTGCGGAAGTATCACTCAATGTTAACGTCAAACGAACGCCCGTAAGAAAATATTCCGAAAAGCACCAAGGCTAAGATACAAGCCTAAGACATACCTCAGGGATATTATACTTTAGTTTAGTTTAATTTATGGTGTTTAACGTCCCAAAGCGACTCAGGCTATGAGAGACGCGGTAGTGGGGAGCTCCGGAAAATTCTACCAGTTGGGGTTCTTTGCCATGCACTGACATTGCACAGCACACGGCTGGCTTGCTTTTCGTCTAAATGAAAAAGTGGCTGCCGCGACTGGAATTTGATCCCGTCAAAAAAATTCTAGTGCTTTCTAAACTCCACAACAAGCGTCCAGCAAAACCACATCATTGCTCTATACCCATACGTAAGACGTGCATTTCCAAAAAGACACCACGGTCAAAAGTACTGCAAGCGATCTCGCATTTCACATAAAATCCACATGCCACCTTCTTCACATGCCATCTTCTTAGAACGCATTTATTTTACTCAGATATAAATATATCTGGTTCAGTAATGTGTGTCATTCATCTTTCAGCTTCATGGGCTGCCAGCGAAGAAGTGACGCCAATAATTCGTTTGCGATTAAGTTTTTGCATGGGTAACATCTCGAGAAAGTTGAACTGACGACTGTACGGTTTCTTGATACTATGTGCGAGAGCAAAGAAAACAGAAGAAATTGTTCAACACAGGGCGTTTCTGTTGTGGTTTTGCACTTGGCCGCCATAATATAGTGCATATGTGATAGTTATTCTGTCCACTACGGCTTCTGATATTTTCCTATCAGTGGTCAGCGGTGTGTTTCAGTTAAGCTCAAACATTCTTTTTTAGTTTACTTTCGAAATGCCAAGTTCTTCCTTGACCTTTCGCTTTCGAAGCTGTTGTTCAGCCATTCACATGAAGGCGCACCACAATATCGCAGAAGGTGGAGAAATTGTGACTTATATCGTACTTAATGCACACGCTCGCAGGGAAACACGCGTAACAAGCTATTCTGATTGGTTGGCGCGTTGGCGAGGATACATTGCGATGACCTCATATTTCAGAGGTATCTGCATATATAACCACATATCACATATAGAGAAAATTTGAAATATACAGTGTACATGATTTCATTATTATCACTGCACTGGTGTAGCTCTGAAACGGATGTGGCCTCCCTTCGAGCTCCTAACCGGAGTACTAGTACGTTCAGTCTGAGTTCAGATTGACATGGTTTGTCCCGATTTAGTTCCCTACTCGACTGGTCTGTGTAGTTCGCGAGCTAAAGGGGGCCGGTATAACGCTTAAGTTTAGGCTTTTTACATAACGGGTCACAAAAATAACAGATTGATTCCGTATCCGACGTTCCCTCAACATCTCTTCAAAGCGATATGGTATTTTAAGAGGGGATAGCCCGAGACATAAAATAAGGTTTTAGTTACCGTATTTCAAATCGTATAAAAATTTTATAACCGCAAGGCTTGAGAAATACCACACGTCGAAAATTTCTCGCTGTTATATCGGCGCAACGCTTATCAAGCTTGCTGCTGTCTTGCTACTGTGTGCCGCTTGGTTACTGTGTGCCGCTATCTGATGTATGCAGTCATGGTTCGCGTGTGCGACCGTAGCGCTAGCCAATAGCATGCCTCGGTTGCACCCAGGCTTCCTTTATAAACCGAAGCCACTGAATCCTTGTTGCTTGTATGTTCGTGTTGCTGTCCGAATAAAGTCTTGCCTTCTCGGCGTCTCGGAATAACACTCGCTATATAATGTCTTTAATGAATACCTGCGCTCTTTACCTCCGTGTTTTCAAACTTTAACTTAACCGCAGCAAGTTACTAACGCAGGTACAAGTGGTGCGCATTTTTCTGTGCATATAAGCTAACAGAATAAGAAAGGAAGAAATCATGCTCTGAAAACAAGCTTGCATTGCGCTTCCCGGCCTGTCTACTAAGGGTGCATACATCTGACATCCGGCGCCCCTCGGCTGACGATAAAATGGGCCGATCTTTACGGTACCAGCTTCCAAACTCACACTGTCTGAAAACGATTTTGCCGGTGGTGGGCGCGCTGTTAAAAGTTTTTGCTGTTCTAGTTTTTTTTTTGACGTGATATAGCTAAAATTGGTTTTCCCAAAGTGCCTTTTGTAATAATAATTTTGATATTCTAAAAAACTGGCAAGGCTATTAGTTCAGTTTAGTTCAGTTCAGTCGTTCAGTCGTGTCCGACTCTTCGTGACCCTATGGACCATGTCACACCACGCTTTCCGGTCTCTCACTATCTTCCTAACATCACATAACTTCATCTGCAGCGCCTCGAGGATGCCATCTAACCATCGCGTTCGCTGCCTACCCCTTCTTCGGCAACCCTCAACCTTTCCCAACATCAAATCTTTCTCCAGCAACTTCTCTCTTCTCATCAGATGACCAAAGTAGCTGAGCTTTAACTTTAGAATTTGACCCTCCAATGAGCAGTCAGGGTTTATGGTCGAAAATATCGACTGATTTGATCTTCTCGCAGTCCAAGGAACTCTCAAGAGTCTCCGCCAGTGCCACAATTCAAACGCGTCAATTCTTCGGCGGTCAGCCTTCTTCACAGTCTAACTCTCGCATCCATACATAACAACTGGAAAGACCATAGCACGAGTTATACGGATCTTGGTTGGCAGTCTGATGTCTCTGCTCTTAACTAAGCGGTCAATGCTAGCCATGGCTCTCTTTCCCAAAAGCAGGGGTCTCCTAATTTCATGCCTGCAGTCACCTTCCGGGGTGATCTTGGAGCTCAAGAAGAAAAATCTGTCACAGCTTCCACTTCTTGTCCCTTGATGCTCCAGGAGTTGAGAGGGCAAGACGCCATGATCTTTGTCTTTTTAATGTATAGTTTAAGCCCAAACTTTTCACTCTCTTCTTGTACGCGCATTAGTATCGGCCATCAAATATATCTAATTGACACCAGATCCTTTACAGGAATAATCAGCTTGTGACAACGCTCTTCATGAGCGACTAGCTGATCTTAAGATTTTGAGTGCTTTTTTACTATGTGAATGATATTTGTTTAATTTTAATAAACACGTCAGTTTTTACTAACTCTTTTGCGGGGAGAGGAGGGGGGTTAACTCTCTTCAATCTAACAACCCTTTTGGCACGCGAATTTTAGACAATTTTGTTGCTTGTTTGAAAACGTTGCGTTGCTGAGTGAAATGCCTGACAACGACAGTGTAAGGTTTTCAGATTTGCGGCTGCGAGTTAGGTATGATGATCTGTGTTGGCTCGATGATCCCAGAGCCAATAGGTCTCCACTGCCGTAGGTTTACGCACATTCAAAAACTGGTGAAACAAATGTTGTTCCTACTTTCCTGTCCAATCCTCTTGACAAGTTATGCCGGCATGTAACAGACGAAAGTATTGGCGTGCCAGTGGCGCAGTTGGAGGCGGCGGCACGCCAAATCTTAGACGAATGATAGACAAATGATAGACAAATGACAAATCTTAAACAAATGATAGCGTCACTAGGTGAATGTTTTTCATGGAAAAATGGAGGAAGCATCGCGTTTGAGGGCCGAACAAAGAGCAGCGGACAGGAAAAGAAAACAAAAGAGGAAAATAAAATTAAGCTGTCATGCCCTACATAGGTAACGTTTCACACAATTTTAAGAAAGTAGCTATGCTGTCACATGTGAGGGTGGTGTTCAGATGTTTGATAAAACTTCTGTAATCTATTTTCATTGCTACCAGATCAATCGAGAAATTGTTGAAGTGTCGAAGATGTCGAGAGCAGGGACTCGATGGGTCAGCACACCGTCTATATCTTGGTCGCTAAGAGAACCTACATTTTTGGTGCGAACAGGTTGGACCGGCACGTCCTTAATGTGCGTTTCGGATGAAGGTGTCACTGCTGTTTTCTTTCCCTTTGGAATTTTGGAATGTATATATTGGCATCTGAACATGCAATAAAATATCAGTTGATAGTTAGCCCTTCCATGTCCACTCGCTCGTCCAGCTTCTTTTGAGCGCTAATATCTTCCGCTTACAAAGTGAATATCAGAAATCAGTTAAATAGCGCACTAGGCAACCTTGCCTTCCTTATTTCAAGTGTCATCTAAAATTGGTTTAGCTCCCGAAGAGGACTCATACCTTAAAGAAAGTGCTTTCATGAAATTATTTGCTACTTTTATGGAAACACATTACATTCAGGAGGAAGGGAGTACTTTTCTACATAGTATGTTCAAAACGCTGTTCGGTTCTCCCAGCTGTTCAACAGTCTAGCGAGACGTCTGATGTCAGGAGTTTTGCTCTGCATGTCTGCTGAGTAATCTAGCGCCAAAAGCTAAGCAAAAAGCACTCCTTACCACTAGCAAACATTTGAGAGCACTGCAGAATCTGTACTGGAGAAATGCGAAAGCCTTTGCTGCTGCACACGATACAATGCGCTGCCCATTGTATACCTTTTGCTAGCAAAGCCAGGGCTGGTGACGCACAGTGGAAATTTCCTTTCATTGGCACGCGTTCCTTATAGCTCACGCTCAAGTGTAAGATAGGTGGGTACACCGTCGCTCCTGTCGTATGGCTTTCTTATAGCTACGTAAAAGTCTCATGCAACATGGCTGTTACGTGATATTTGCCATGTGATATTTTCACGCAGCTTGACTGCCACGCTACCATGTCACGTGAGACTCCTATATTAACGTATTATTACATCATAAGCACTCTCGTCCACTAATTGAACATCATTTTCATACTTAAGGCTTTAAACACTTTTTCTTCTCCTTAGCGACAAGAGAATGGAGCAGCCCGAGTCCATCTGTTAGTAATAGTTGGTCACTGACAAAATTTGTAACTGCAGTTGGTAGTGTATCTTCTGATTAGTCAGTCACTTCTTGTTCATTTGTGCATCTGTTTCGCTATTATTATACTGTGAATTGCATTTGTCACAGGTACCTACAATTTCATCAATGTCACCACAACTAATCAACCATTTATTCAATGTTATGCTCACTAGGCAGTCTTCACTGCATAAAACCCTTCTGTATATTTTATCAAGCAATATTGTAGTTCTTACTTTGACCGCACCGCTGCCCTATAACCGTTGTATTGCTTTACGTTCCAACTTTCTTGTCTTTGCGCTGTACTTTATTCTACTGTATACTAACACATTGAAGTGATCATTGTTTTTCTTAGTTATAGACCATTATCTTAAGTACAGTATTGTCAATTGCAGACCGCTATCCTATTAAACATATTATGCCCTTCTGCGACAATCCCAATAGGATTAGCAGTATGTAGAAATAAATTTATAAACAAGATACATTCATGCAACGTTACTGTCGCATGACTTTGACACGTGATACTCTCATTGTCACGTGGCATACTGTGATATTATATATGGGCCCAGGTCCGTTCAGGAGCTCTGAGCAGGTAGCAGAGCAGGTTCACAGACACACGGACGCTTTTCTTTTCTTGACCAATTAACGTAACTGGCAACAGACATGCATACAGCCTAGCTTATCCTAATAGGATATGTCCCAACACAAAACCGTCCTACTTCTGGTTTTCCGCTCGTGGACTAGATGCCGGTGCAGGCGAGTCCGCCGGTGCTCCGTTCACGCCAGTCGCCCGAGGACTCGGTAGCGCGGCAGGCCACGCTCCGGCGTCTGTGTCCGGCGTCTGCTTCACAGTCCGGGGTACTGCGGTGTACCGCGGGGTACCGCGTCACGCCCGGGTACTGCAAAGTGCGGCACCAGTGCGGCAGCACAAGTGTGGCGGCCAGGCACGATGGAGCTGGGCAGTACCAGACCCGGACCAGGTGCCCGGCAGGTGCTGGCGAGCCGGCCTTGTACGCCAGGCCCAGGACGATGAACTCCGCCGCCAGCGACGCCCAGGAACGTCCGACCCGTTCGCTTGTCGGAACAAACTCACGCGCACTGGCCCGCCCCGCACGCGGCCACACTTCACTTCCTTTCGAGCCACCCGCACACTCGCCACAATCACCATCATCACAACCTCCCCCCGTTCCAAGACAGTTTCTTGCAACTGTTCTGGCGCCGGGAGGGGGGAGACGTGGCGGGAAATAAATGCACAAACTACACAAATAACCACAAAGCAGAAACACACAAAAATTCGTCACAATCCACACACCATTCACAATCCACAATGCAACACACGAGTGCGTTTTTTTTTTCTAAATCCCGTTCCAGTCAGCAAAACACACTACTACACCTTTCACACACGGCTCATGTAATCGGCACCAACGTTATCGCTCCCTTTTATGTAGTCTATGCTGAAGTTGTATTCCTGGAGGAATAAACTCCACCGCAACACTCGATTGTTCATATGCTTCATTGTTCATATGCGGAGGGTTTCGTTCTTCGTACTTCTTCAACATGTTAATGTGAAAAATTTTCCTTTTATGTCCTAGGTCCACGATGTAGTCCACATCGTTTCTACGGTCTATCACATCGTATGGACCTTTCCACTGCATGAGCAGCTTATTGGATTCAGTCGGTAACAAAATCAGAACCTTGTCACCTGGTAACAGTTTTCTGGGCCGACTTTTCCGGTTATAATACAGTTTCTGTTTCTGACGTGCTCGTGCTAGTTGTTCGTGAGCAATCTGGCACGTATCCTCCAAACGGTTTCTGAGCTCGACGAGGTAGGTGTACGTTGACCGAGTATCTCCATCGATATGCTGATTGGTCCAGAGCTCCTTCAGTACTGTTAGTGGTCCTCGCACATAACGGTCGTAAATCAACTCAAAAGGAGAAAACCCAAGGCTTGCTTGCGGAACTTCTCGGTATGCAAACAGTAACGGTGCCAGATACCGATCCCAAGACCTAGGTTTTTCTTGGCACATCCTCTTCAGCATAGTTTTCAATGTTCCATTGAACTTCTCCACAAGACCATTTGCCATGGCATGGTAAGGTGATGTCTTCAGAAGCTTGATGGAAAGAAGACGACCAACTTCACTCATGAGCTCTGAGGTGAACGTGGCTCCTTGATCGGTCACCATTTCTTTCGGTATGCCAATGCGGGAAAACATCTCAACGAGCGCTTCAGCAACATGCACAGCATCAATAGCTGGAAGGGCGACGGCGTCTGGGTACCGTGTTGCAAAGTCAATCAAGGTGAGCACATATCGGTTTCCTTTATCAGACGTAGGTGAGAAAGGTCCTATGAGATCGACGGCCACTCGTTCGGAAGGAGTGGTAATCAGTGGCATGTTGCCTAAAGGGGCAATGCCAACTTTGCCTTTCGGTGTTGTTCTCTGACACTTATCACATGACTTAACGAATCGTTTAACATCTCCATGTATGTCAGGCCAATAAAAGTCCTGAAGTATACGATCAGTAGTACGTCTGATCCCTTGATGTCCGGCCATAATACTTTCATGTGCTATTTGTAAGACTGATTGCCGGAGTTTTTGTGGAATAACAACCTGCTTGAAGATCCTTCCCGATGTCGTACAGTAATATCGATAAAGAATATCCTCTTCTTCACAAAAATGGTACGAATTACCTTTACCTGATCGGAATTCCTTATCTACCTTAAGGAAGAGCCGTTTTAAGGATACATCTTTCTGCTGCTCTTCTGCTAACTGGTCCTTTGTCATGTCACACAGAAGAATGGGTGGCACGCACAGCGGTGTTTTCTTTTCTGTTGGCTTGGCCAAGGCTGCAACACATCGTCTAAAATTCACAGGTCGCTCCTGTTCTCGGGAATCTTGCGAGGTATGAAGCTCTAGGCTGCTTGAGGTCATCCAGTCGTGATTGGGATCATCTGGGGCCCTGACACCTGGTATATTCCCAAGCACGAGATCATACAAGGGCCGCTTCATGCAAAGCGCGGTCACCTCGCCTTTGAAATATGGCGTGTCCACTGGTACTCTTGCCACCGGTAACTGGGTTACCGTACCATTGACAAGTACTATCCTCTCGGTCTGCCCTGTGAAGCAGTTCTTTGGGACCAAACCCCGGCGGACAATAACGACATTACTACCAGTGTCTCGAAGCACGCACACTTGTTTCCCCATCACAAACCCTTCTACAATGGGCATTCTTCCTGTTGAATTCTGAGGTGCGTCTTTACTGACCTGCACCCAACTGCTAGAGTCGGATGGGCTCCGGGCCGTATGCCAGTCAAGATGATCAGCACGTTTGGGAGCCTGAATTGCAGAGCATGCGGCACTCTGTTCTTCATCTTGGTGTCGATTCCTGCAGTTTTCGGCCTTGTGTCCGACCTTTCCACACGAGTTGCACTTGAGCACCGGTCTAGTGGACGTGCGGCAATCGGAAGCCCGATGTCCTGGACGATTGCATAACATACACCGCAACTGGGGTTTATTCGGCAGGCTGACGGAACTCTTGATATGAGGTTTCTCTTCGTCAGGGACTTTACCGATGTTCGAATAGTTCTGAGCTTCCAAGTATCGATCGGTTGCGTCTGCCATGATGTCGAGTGTCTTGCACTCCCGTTCTTTCAGAAACACAACGAGTTTCGGGTGGCAACACCGCAGGAACTGTTCACCGATCACATGATCTTGCAGGTCTTCAAATGTCTTGGGAACACTCGCCATTTCGATCCAATGGTCGAAGTAACCCGAAAGCCTGGCGGCTAACTGCCTTCCCGTCTCGCCATCTTCTGCTCGAGCTTTTCGAAATTTCTGATGGTAACCTTGAGCCGTGAATTTAAAGCGCTGCAGAAGAGCCTTTTTGACCTTTTGATAATCTAATGAATCTGCAGCTGACATCCTGCCGATCACGGTCAAGGCTTCCCCAGTTAGGCACATACTTACGGCCATCGCCCATTTATCTTGAGGCCAGTCCTGTCCCACTGCCACACGCTCAAACCGTTGCAAATAGGCATGCAGGTCATCTCGTCGCTCGTCAAATAGGGGTAGCAGTTTTTGAGGGTTGAAAAGCTGTACTTGTGGCGCTGACATTATGGGCTCGATATCATCTGTCGTGTTGCTCCTCGCTCCTTCTTGGAGTCTGAGTTTCAATTCCAAGATTTCTTTCTCTCTCTCCGCGGCTATGCGACTTTGCTCTCTTTCAGCAGCACGTTCGGCCCTTTGCTCCGCGCGTTCCTTATCTATCCAGTCTCTCAGCTCGGAGCCTGAGAAACCCAGCTGAGCGCCCAACGCGGCTAGACGCTCTAGGTCCATCTTTGCTCAAACGTCGCGATGCGTGTGAACCCGTCCTCGACTCTCTGCCCTCTCTCTGAATGATTAGTTCCTTGAATCTACTAATTTCTAGGATCCTGGCAGGCTCGCCAAATTGTGATGTTATATATGGGCCCAGGTCCGTTCAGGAGCTCTGAGCAGGTAGCAGAGCAGGTTCACAGACACACGGACGCTTTTCTTTTCTTGATCAATTAACGTAACTGGCAACAGACATGCATACAGCCTAGCTTATCCTAATAGGATATGTCCCAACACAAAACCGTCCTACTTCTGGTTTTGCGCTCGTGGACTAGATGCCGGTGCAGGCGAGTCCGCCGGTGCTCCGTTCACGCCAGTCGCCCGAGGGCTCGGTATCGCGGCAGGCCACGCTCCGGCGTCTGTGTCCGGCGTCTGCTTCACAGTCCGGAGTACTGCGGTGTACGGCGGGGTACGCCCGGGTACTGCAAAGTGCGGCACCAGTGCGGCAGCACAAGTGTGGCGGCCAGGCACGATGGAGCTGGGCAGTACCAGACCCGGACCAGGTGCCCGGCAGGTGCTGGCGAGCCGGCCTTGTACGCCAGGCCCAGGACGATGAACTCCGCCGCCAGCGACGCCCAGGAACGTCCGACCCGTTCGCTTGTCGGAACAAACTCACGCGCACTGGCCCGCCCCGCACGCGGCCACACTTCACTTCCTTTCGAGCTACCCGCACACTCGCCACAATCACCATCATCACACATACTATATTATCTATATTCGTATTGATCGTAAATATTGTCATAAAGGTCACAACTGATCATTACTAATGACCCTCACTCTATGGTTCGAATCATGCCTCTCGACTTAACCAACTAATGACGTCACATCAGGCTACGCATTTTACCGATAGATTATGTGGACACGTCCGATGCCGACATAGTCTTGTACGGCTTTCGCCTCAATAACTATAGTATGCTGTTTCTGGTGCAGCTATAAACCGTCTGAAGAAATGTGCGCACGACCTTACCCTACTACGAAGCGCGCGAGCGTCGTCCTTCGGGGACACCCTCGCATTGGATCGCTCAGCGAAAGTTGGGTACATATCTGCGTTCTGTGCAAACATCTGCGCAGACGGCATGTATATGGAAGTATTCAGGAGCGCTGAGACAAGAATCTCCAAGCGCGTTCGTCGCTACGCAGCACCATCGCTTGAAGTCTCCAGAAAGGCCGGAAGCAAGGCTCACTTCCTGAAGGGGCATGTTTCAGGAAGCAGGGCCTGAGCTTGCGCCTCGAATGAAATGGAAATAAAAAAAGAAATTTCTACTAAAATCTCTTTGGATGGCGCATTTCTTACATATAAGTGTTATTTCGTAAATAATGAAAATTGAAGCTTACTGTCAGAATTGAAGCTTTCGTGCTCTTAAGAAAAGGTTTTCTAAAACTATGTTCTACGAAATACGCCAAGCAGCAAAGACAGCAAGAAAACCGAAGAAGCAAACCATTTTTTTTCTTGCTCGAAAAAGTTGCTGTTGATTGGTTCTTCAAAAAAATCCTCCTCCAGATGCCCCTTTCCGACAGCTTCCTGCCATTAAATGCTATCGAGTCTCGAAGACACTCACCATTGCGTGTCGCCTTTTGGGTAATAATTCACGGGCGCAATTCGACCCGGTTTTTAGCCCTCGATTTTACTAGCGCGTTCGAGCACGGCCGTTAAACTTGATTAAGCTGCGTTCGGCCGCGCGCTACTGCGCCTCGGTCAATTGTTTATCGCGGGTTGCTGCATTTGGGTGGATGTAATTAGTCTAGATTAGAAATTTATAATCGGGAGATTCCAGGAGGTACGCTGCAGGGTCGTGGTCTCACGGTCTCCTTGTCGGCAGCGAGCGTGTGCTACCGCAATGAGCATGGATGACGTGTAGCCGCGGACCAGGATAGCGAGGGAAGATGGAAACGCTATTCAAAATATGGAATTGTTTGCCGTGTGTAGTCTACGTAGGTAGCCTCGTTTCTTGTGTTTCAATGTCAAATTCATCCCAGAATGTGTTTTCGTTAGTCGTTCTAGGATACTGAGGCGTTTGGGTTGCAACTGCTGCAGGCCGTTCTTAGCAGCCTTGATTGGGTGCTTCGCTCTGGTGCTTGATATTGGCATGCGCACTTTGATTTGTTTTTGGATCGGTATAAAGAATTCTAAGGACGCGGGTATCCTCCAACGCGCGTTGAACGCGCAAGCCTGCCAAGTTAGGGGCGGCCCAGTTAAATTTGGTGTCACCACTTAGTTGGCTATATTAAATTAGTTCAACATCAATTTAGCTTAAACTAGGACGAAGTAAAATTCAAGCTTACAAGTCGGGAACCTTATCGGGACGGCTCACCTCAATCTGGAAAGCAGCACTTATTTAGCAACAGCAAAATTAGCTTAGGTCGCAATTCTGGCCTAATTAAGACAAAGTCAAATTTTAAGGTTCCAGGAACCAGCTTTTTGAGGTGGCCCGCCTGCATTTTTCAGTCACCACTCAATTAATCTTAGTGTAATTCGGTTATAGACTCGAATTTTGGCTAAATTCGGAATAAGTCAAAATCTAGGTAGTCCAGAGACGTTTCCGGTTCGGCCGGCCTAAATTTGGAGGTCACCAATTGATTGCCAGTACTCTAGTTAGTTTAGAAATTAACTCTGACTAATTTTGAAGGGTCCGGGAAGCCAAAGTCCGGGCGCGGCCTAGCTAAATTTGAAGGAGACCGCTGAATTGGCAGTTCTAAACTTGAGTTAGAAGTTAGTTGTGCTCATATTTTACAACGCCCAATTTTAGGCTTTCGGGGGGGGGGGGGGGGGGGGGGGGGGGGGGGGTGCAAAACAACAATATAAGCGTCAGCCTATACGCTAATATGGCGGCCTGAAGTTCACGAACCCGGGCGGCGTGTTTGGTCAAACGGATTAGACCTAGCTTAGTTTCAGGGTGTGAGCTCATTCTACCACTCGTAAGCTCATTTTGTTTTCGGCTGCAGGAGTGGGCTGAGAAAAAAAAACCTCTTAGAAAATGAATCGAAAACAAAATGTGTTTTCTTCCGCGCACCCAGTACATGTCTGGAAATGCCTGAAATCATTATCATTGGTTCATATATAATTAATAGAGAGACATCTATGAAAACACTTGGAGTTATTTTCTCTCAACACATGCTTTGGAACGACCATGACGATCATCTTTGCTCAAAAGCACGAAAGGTAGTTGGCATTCTCCATATAAATCGACATTTATTTCCTGCCTAAACTAAACAGCTTTTGTATTCCATTCCGGGCTCAGTTACTGCGCACTGGTGGGGGGAAACACTAGTGCGCAAAATTTAAACAAACTAATCTTACTGAAAAAAAAAAGCTGTCAGGGCAATAGAAAATGTTCCATTCAACGAGCATACTAAACTTCTATTCTAGAAGTACAAAATAATGAAAGCCGATAACATATAGAAGTACCAATAATAAAACGTTACACTGCAGCAATGCAGGGCAAGTTCGATACGTTCCTCTCACTCGCCAAGCTTCATTAAAAAGGAATAAGTATACCCTCATTGCCATAAACTACCATGGAAAGTTCCCGTCATGCGCAGAGGTTATGGCCGCCAACGCGTTGAATACACACTGCGAAGCAAGACATATACATTACGACGCTTAACAAAGGTTACATAAAGCAGTTATTTATAAACGGCATTAGTGTAACTATAGGTTTCTTTTTACTTTTGTTTTGTACAGTTCCTAGTGCACTGAACAAAAATCTGAAATGATTGGAGCTTTGTCAAGCTGCCATTGTGCAGCTTTTCCTCCCACCCTCTTTTTTCGCCATGTATATTTTAATTTGGTGCAAATAAAAAATTGATTGTTTGACATTAGTCTCCCAAATTTTTTTCATGCGGTATCCGAGTCCAAATTTTAGGCATAGCCAGGTCATGAATGAATCGGAGATAGTCACATTAGGTTAGACATGAATTTTGTTCAAACTCTAATGGATGATGTTGGGGTCCGGGCCGCTAGGTGAAGACACTGATCTCGAATGCGGCACTGAATAAGCCGATCTCCTACTATGTGTTAAACGACGGGAAAGATTACGGTAACGTTCTATCAGGTTCTTAATACATCCTGTAATTTTCGGTGTGATATATTGCATTAAATGGCTGAATCCGCGTTCATTTCGCATATTATTGCTAATACCTTCAAGTATAAGTGACCAATAGACCCAGTTATCAAATAATTGACGATTCTTCAGTTCTTAAACATTACCCTACACCATGAATATTCTCACGCCTATTACAGCAGTTACTGAGTTTTCTGTCAGATTGAACATTGTCCTTTTTTTAGAAATCTCGTCCCTGAAAAACTAAAATCTGGTAATGAACTAAATGTTGCTACTAATAGATAGGGGAAAGTTTATTCGACCTTAGTGAGAGTGCTTTGACTTATTGCCACTAGATTCGGCAACTGTCCCTGGACGGTAATTAGATACGGGGAAAACGGTATGCTAAAAACCATGTTCTGTGTTTTGCAGCAATAACTGTTAAAATTCGGTAAGAGCGTAAACATTAATGTAAAACGGTAATGATCTTCCGTAAGTGCCCAATATTTGCGTAGTTATCTACTGAGGAGCCAACCGCCATACATTCGTCGACGATTCACCAGTGATATTTCTTGGAAACCGGAAACAGAAATATGTTGGCGAGTCCGATTAAAATACCACACAGGCGTAGCTTTCCGTGTGCGATGGAAAAATAATTGCCAGGAAATATAGTCATAAAATACTACGTTTGCACATACCAACGGAGCTAGTGTTAGACACGTATTGTTTGTGACAACTGCGGCGTGAATACGGCATCGTCTCGGTGCATCAGTGAGAACAACTAAAAGCAGACCTCCTTGGCGCTGTTCAGGAGCGGTATATGCATTCTTCCGCGTATAGAGGGCGGAAGCAGATCCAGAGTTTTGAAACCAATAACGCATGCAGCGCAGGCTGCACCAGCCAACGTTGGGCAGAGCGCTGAAGAGCGGTCGCATAGGCACTAGAAGCAGTTATGATCAAACTCTGTTTACGGTACTGGCGCTTCTGGTTGTGACGTGCAATGGTGAAAAAAAAATTCGATTTATCAACACGGTCCACATACGCATTCACATGCGCTCTGAGAAGCAACTCGCAAGATAGTGCCGCTGTAATGTGTGTAGAATATGATTTCCAGTCAATTTTGAAACTGCCTCCTCTGCTGAGGCCACTGCATGAGGTCATTTTTATCCGGTCTGTGAACCTCGACATAGGTGCTGTGTTTCGGCTGTTTTACGTGATGTTGGGACTGACTGCCGACATGTGGAAACAATATTCTACGTACACACAGTGCGCGCATGCGTGCGTGCGTGCGTGTGTGTGTGTGTGTGTGTGTGTGTGTG
>JAJIZL010067048.1:0-11238 GCA_023969395.1 Amblyomma maculatum
CCTTAGGCTGCCCCGGAAGAGAGGACTTAATTAGCACAACTCTTCTGAAGGACGCGCTTGACGAAGGGTTATTTGGCATCTGCCATCCCAGAACTGTCCAGCTATGTGGCGAAGGAAATTTCTTCCTGATATGAGTAAATATTGCTTGCTTGTATGCCTTCTGGGCTGACAACATGCTTTAATAACATTTATATCTTTCCCCTCAGGGCTTTGAGAAGGACGGGAATGAAAGTTCTGGACTTGTGCTTTAATTTGTTATTAAATAGTAGTTTTTCAAAGTACCAACAAAAGGGCCCAACGTTCAAGACGACTCTAGGAACCGTTCATATGAGCTAATAATCCATTAGCTTATTTCTGTTACACAATTTCAAGTGGGGTGAAGAGTGCAAGGATTGATTCCGTCCTATTGTCCCCACTCAGAGCACTCAAAGCTTGAAGCACGACATCGTTTGCTCTAATCGTGAAATGGGATGTTCAGTAGAGAAATATCTCGCCATACAAGCAGCGTTTTGTGTCACTCGGCGCTGTGGCAATGCTTTCAACTCTTTCTTTAAAAGCCGCCGGGACGCATCCTCAAAACTATCTTCAGAACGCAATAGACACCCAAATTTATCCATATTGATTACATCTATGCGGTGCTATTTCCCCATCGTTCCAGGTCGTTGTATTTACAGTTGGTTACATTATCTTCGTGATTCCTTGCCAGGTGAAAATGGAGCGCGCATGACAGCGGCGGGTATACTATTCAGCTACGAACACTGAGCACATCTGCCGCTATCCTTGCCGCCATGTTGCGCATTTTCGCGAGAGAAAATGCAAAATAGCACAAGTCAACCTAATGAAGAGACCTTTAACAAACCTTTAGGTGTACGAGAGAAAATTGTGGCCATCGTTTTATGATTAGTAGGAGTAATGTAATAGCAAGTATCCATCTTCCACTTATCCCCTCTCAGTGGAAGAGTTGTCGCCGTAGATGGAGTCTAATTATCTACTGGGAACAAACCTTCCCGAGGAAAATGCAGAAAGTAGGAACGTTCTTAAAGTGAGTTCTTTATCGCCATTCTCTGCGTGGAATTACGTTTATTGAGTCTGCAAAACACAGTGCTGAATGTAAACTTTAAAAAATTGCACCATTAAATTATTTCCACAAATGCGCATAGAATGTAGAACACTATTGAAAAGAGGAAGACAGAGGAGACGAGAACGAGGTGTATTAGATGAGTGTTTCATATACCTGGTTTATACAAAACACACTTCCCTGCCGCAGTCAAATTGCACAAGTTTCAGGCAAGGGGTATGTGCGAATTAACAAAATATTAGACCCAGGGTATACATTCAAGTGGCAGACATTTAGGTTTGCAAGAGCGCTTCATTGTTAGCATCGGTGTGAAGATCCCCCCTTGACAACTACACGCCGCCTTAGCAACTGACGCGGTGGAATTTAGTACAGCAATGTGTATCCCAAGTTTAAAATGTTTAGCTGCCGAGACCAACGAACGTCGGGCACTCTTCGTGCCAGTATTTAACGCCGTGTCACTAGAGCCGCGCAGCAATGTATGTCAAGAGAGAACGCTTAGACGTATCCTGCCTTTCTCACGTATGTGGCGATAGGATGACTTTGCTTCCATGCCGGTTGATACTTCATTCCAAGACAAGACGAATTACGCCTCCATGCGTCGCTTGCGTATTTCTTTAATAAAAAGAGTTGGCAGGCCAAGTCTCATCCTCTTCAATTCTAAACAACCGCATTTTTCATGCAGAAGGTTGCGTAATAACGAAACTTCCGCTCCTGTTTCTCTCTATCCACTTTCACTCCCAACTTTCTCCCTTCCCTTAAGGCGCGGTTCAGGTTTCGACAAAAAAAAATGCGTGACAGATATACTGCGCCTTTTCTTTCGTGTAAACCAAAATATTAAAGAAAATATAAATTGTACCTTGCGATGCTCCAAACAAATAAAATATGCCCGACTACTGTGCCGGAGTTCCCGGGTTCGAACCCGACCACGGCGGCTGTGTTTCGATGGAGGCGAAACGAAGTGGCGTTCGTGTGCTGTGCGATGTCAGCGCACGCTAAAGATCCCCAGGTGGTCGAAATTACTCCATAGCCCTCCACTACGGCTCCCCTTTCTCTCTATCCACTTTCACTCCCACCTTCATCATTTCCCTTACGGCGCGGTTAAGGTTTCCACAGAGCAAGTGTGACAGATATTGCGCCTTTCCCTTCCTATGAACCAACCAACCAACCCGCCGTTTCTTATTCGGAATTTACGTGGTTATATGCTATTAATGACCAAAAACGTCTGAAAAAGGTTCTCAATGACGTCCTTAGCTAGTTGGTTTGGTTGACGGGCGAACTGTGAAAGCAGAATATCGCTGATAATCCCAGAATTAGAAAAATGCTCTCAAAGAATGTTCGTAATGGTACGTTATAGCCCTTCAAGGCTGCTTCCGAGAGGACGAGGTGGTGAAGGGTGGCTGTTCCTGGTTCTACGGCGCGCCGCACTCCCGCCCGCGCTAAGTACCCAGCCTTGCAGAGGCTGCGCCTCGTCGTTTGGAAGTATGTGTCTGGACAGAAACGGATGGCAAGACGCGGTTTCTGCGCAGCTGGCACACGCGCTTCTATGTTTTAAGGGGGAGCAGACTTGGAATGCCTGTCGTCCTTTATTAGAATGCCCTCCCACCTTCTATTGTTTTCCCCTCTCTGGGGAATCATGTTTTTCTGTTTATTATGTATATGTACCATAAAGTGTTTTGTATAGTGCTTTGGTCTGAGAGCAATATGCCTTTTTGCATGTATGTATGTACCTAATAAATCCTCTTTATTCTTAAGGGGCTGGGACTGGCAGGTCAACGCCGCTTGGGGTGGGGGCTAGCCTTCCACCATATTTTTATCTATTGTAGGACGTCATTGCACCCGCCACCGCTTCAGTGGTGGACGACGGCTGCTGCGACGCGCGTCTTTCTCTCCTTATTTTTCTTCTCTACTTTCTCTCTTCTGTCCACACGAGGTAGCGAAGGTGGCTCAGCTACAGAACCATGGCAGGCCCGCGCATTTTCTTTTCTTTCTTACTACAGTCGCAACAACTACACAAGGCTGCTTCTGGCCCTAAGGGGCTGGGAATGGCAGGACTACACCATTTAGCCTGCCACGGGGTGCTGTACCTCTTGTAGGCCGTCATTGCACCCGCCACCTCTTCAAAGGCGGACGGCGCCTATTGCGACACGCGTCTTTCTCTCTCCGTTTTTATTTTCATTCTTTATTCTCTACGTTCTCCTCTATCAGCATGAAGAAGCAGAGGTGGTGCTACAGAGCCAGTAGCAGGTCCGTGCATTTTCTTTTCCTTCTTCTTGCAGTCACAACAACAACGTAGACTTTGAGTGAAAAGCAATTTTGAAAAACAATGGGTCGATCGTTAACAATGAAAAGTATATCTCGTGTCAGCACCGTGCACATAAGGAGGAGCATCCAAGAGTAGTAAAAAAATGTGGTAATAATTTCACTCAAATAGTGCGACAAATTTGACTACCGGCACATGGTTTTCTCTGCCGAATTGTTCTGGGTGTGCACTAATCTGTGCAGTGATTAAATAGGTGGAGGGTGTTCTAATTGCAAGTTGTGCTGCATTCTATTGCAATCTGTTGTATTGTATATCGCTCGCCTTATACTGTGTTGCGTCGCTTTATGCTGTATTATTTGCAGCATATTTTAAACTCTGCAAACAGTTTAACTCATGAAAGGCATTATGTACTTTTCTCCTGTGCGTTGGTTTCAGTTGATTTTTCTGTGCTCTTGTACTGCTTGATAAAAGAGATGAATGTCTCAGTAACAAGGTTTTTGAGACTCTAGCAGTATCTGGCTCTCCTCGGTTACTGCGTTTCCTACGAGCACACTGCGATCGTCTCGGACTTCAGAAAAAGTTTAAGGAGATCTCGCATTATTCGCGGTGAGGACACTGCCATCCGCGCTTTTTTCTCACGTACATGGATCAACGATGCCCTTTTGCTTGTCTTCAGTAACAGTCTGAGACGTCGTATGCCATCCTCGATGTAGTGTGAAAAGGGAAGTGAGAAGCAAGAATTTTTGTCAGCAGTACCCACCACTGTGGCGCTTTCAATACCCAAAAACTACACACATTCGTCTCTTAATGGCTTTAGAACACTAAGTTACCTAATACCCGATACTGCATTTTCCCCCTCTGGTGGCCCCAGCAGCAATTATATAGTGTAAAAGTTGAATACCGACCGAAATGTATTGGCCTTGCGATGTAACATTCGAAGAGTTGCTGAGCATATAATTGCTGGCGGAAATGCCTCTTCTCTGTGGTCATTCACTCACGTGCTTGGTACGTGTTAGCGCAAACGAAAATGGTTTGGTTGGTTTGTAGGGTTTAACGTCCCAAAGCGACTAAGGCTATGTGCATACACGTCTTTTCCCAGCATTGCTTCTCTATATATCCTGGTTATGCTTCGGGGTATAAATACCTGCACCCTAAACAAAGCCTTAGTGCCCGGAACAATTTGCTTGGTGCCAGCACCGCCAGAATATTTAGGCCAGAGTTAAGTATTTTTGAACTAAACTGAGTCGACAAATTTTCAACTCACATAAATATGACTTCTACAAGTGCTATTTTGATCTACTACATCACTTAGTATCTAAGCGGCATGGAGGAGGAGGAAACAACTTTATTTAACGCATTGCATTAAGCGTTAAGAATGTCCTGGGCCAGGGTCACCAAGGCCAACTGATCTTGCAGCTGGTCAGAGGCTAACCAAGCCCGCCACGTTGGGGGAGGAGGGTGTGGAAAGTGAGGAGATTGGAGGGCGACAGGGCATGAAAAGATGCAATGCTCCAAGTTTGCATAGTGTTCTGGGCAATTTGGGCATGCAGGGGAATGTATGATTCTGTATAGAAAAGATCGGGCAGGAGTAAGCAGTGTATTTAGTTGTATGCGTCTAAGAATGCGGATTTGCGTGGTAGTGAGAGATTTATCAGGAAGAGGAAGTGTACGGAGTGTTTCTCGAATGTTGTCGTAGTGAACGTTGATTTCTTTTTTGTAGTGAAGAGTAGTGTCCCACGTTGGTGGATAAGGCCAGGGAGTCCCAGGCGCCCGGTGTTGAAGTTCGCGGGCGAGGCGATGCACTACCTCATTGCCTGGGATTCCAGCGTGACCAGGAATCCACCTCAGTGTTAGAGTGTGGGGACGTAGTTTGGTAAGAGCTCTGTGTAGATCATCGTGTAGTTCTTCAGGAATGCGACCCGTGTGAATGGCGCGTATAGCTTGTATTGAATCAGTGTATATGGTATATCCTGAAGGGTTAGGGGGTGCTTGTGCGAGGTCTTGAATACTGGTAACTATTGGTAGGGTCTCGAGAGTCGCTGTAGGAGGAGGATCTTTGTAAGGACCGAGGATATGCGTCACTACATCGCCACATCTCTGAATTGAGTAAGCAGCCGCTCCGACGTTAGTTCGTGATGCATCTGTGTAGATGATCTTGGAATCTGTCGGGTGAAAATGGTTGGAAACGCGAGCGGAACGTCTGCCTGTGTTAGTTTCGGGTGCAACGTTTTTTGGAATGGGCATTATTCTGAGGTTATCCGGGAGCGAAGAAGGAGGGGTAATTATAGGGAGGTCTATAGGTTTGAGTGCAACCTGCTGTAGTATCCAATGTCCTTGTTTGGTGCTAGAAATACGTGCCATTTGCCGGTCGCGATGTTGTTGTATGAGGTCTCCCAGGGGCAAGAACAGCCCCGTAGAGTATAGGCGCTCCGTGGACGTATGTACAGGGACGTTAAGGGCGGCCTTGTACAATATGTGAAGCGCAACCTCAATCTGATGTATTTGGCGAGAAGTTAGTGTAAGGTAAGGAATCGTATATAAAATTTTGCTAAGTACTAATGCGTGGACAAGCTGCCTGACTTGACCCTCGCGTAGCCCGGCGTGCTTATTGACTATGCGGCGAACTAGATGCGTAAGCTGATTGCAAACTTTAACGGTTGTAGATACATTGGCCTGATTGGTTGACTCATGGATATGAAGTCCGAGGATCCGGCAGGATGATACACGAGGGATGGGGTGACCTGCCATTGTGAGATTGATCAGCTCGTTATGTTGGCGTTGATAGCGAGTTTTTGCAATCAGCAGCAATTCGGATTTTTCAGGTGCGGGAGATAGCCCTACTTTATCAAGGTAACCAACGACTGCATCGATACCTTGCTGTAGGGTCTCCTCTACTGCTCCAGGAGACCCAGAAGTGCACCAAAGAGTAAGGTCGTCTGCATAGAATGTGTTTTAGGTTTGGGATAGACGCTAAAGTACGAGATAGGGGAGCCATTGCAAGGTTAAAAAGGGTGGGTGACAGAATAGCGTCCTGAGGAGTACCACGTGTGAGGGGGAAAGGATCAGATATCGAATCGGGGAGACGGAACTTGGCCGTACGGTCGCGGAGAAATGCTGTGAGGTAGCCATACACCTTTGGACCACAGCCAGTAGAGGCAAGGATGTTTAATAGAGGATCGTGGGCAAGGTTATCAAAAGCTTTTCGCACATCAAGGGCCACTATGGCTTGGATCTGGGAAGTGGGCGGAGGGTAAAATTCGTGCATGAGGAGAAAAAATAGGTCCTCAGTAGACACACCTTTTCGGAAGCCAATTTTGTTGAGTGGGAAAGAAATCTATGGATTCAAGATGAGTCTCGAGCCGATTGACCACCATCCGCTCCAAGGTTTTTCCTAGACATGAGGTTAAAGAAACTGGGCGGAGGTTTGGAAGCGCAGGTTTTTTGCCTGGCTTTGGAAGTAGGGTTATAAGTGATTTTTTCCAAGATACTGGGAGTGTGCTTTCTTCCCAATGTAAGTTTATAATGCTGAGAAAATGTTCTTTGTCCTTGTCAGAGAGATTTCGAATGAGTGAGTATGTAATCTGGTCTTCACCTGGGACTGACTTCCGCTTTAGCTGTTCTAGCGCCCAGTCGAGATCCCAGAGGGTAAACGGCTGATCGAGTTCTACATTGGAAGCAGCAGTGTACGGAGTATAAAGGCTGGGTAGGGGAGGAGGAATGTAGAGATCGCGGAGTTGGGCTGTTAAGGCATCCGCGCCTAGTTGAGAATAGTGCTTCTCGAGAGTGGGAACAGGCGCCGGTTGAGGCCCGAGTAGTTCTCTGAGTAAATGCCAGGTTCTTTTTTGATTTCGTGTGCCGTTAATGGTGTTACAAATTTTGTTCCATTGATTGGTGTCAAGTGTAACGCAGTGTTCTTTAACCTGTCGCGTCAATTCGATGACTCGGTCGGAGAGGCGAGCATTCTTGGGCTGAGTGCGAAGAGTGCGCAAGAGTCGTTTCCGCCTCTTCCAGATGCGTACAAGGTAAGGGTCCGGATTATCTGACGGGGCTGAAGTGGAACTCTCCTGCGTAGCTTGTTTCTGAGCATGTTTGAGTGCTTTTGTCCAGCTCTGAAGACTGCCAGTAGTATAAGAGGTGTCGCGCATAGTGCGAAAGGTATTCCAGTTTGTGTGGGAAATTTACGTTTACGCGGACGGGTACGGCTAGGGACAGTGATGTTAATAATGTAATGGTCGCTGAGCAATTTTTCATCTGTAACTTGCCAGGTGACCTCTCGCAGTCCGCGGCCCACTGTGAGGTCTGGCATGGTGGATTGTTGGTTCCTGTAACCTTCCCGGGTAATGGAGTTTGGGATGTTATAAACAGTTAATTGAGCTCCGTTTAATGCGTCGTTGAGTATACGGCCAGGTCGGAAGGTGTGTGGGTAACCCCAGATAACGTGCGGGGCATTAAAATCCCCACCTATCAAGAAGTCGGAGTCTCGCAACAATCTTGAAGTGCATTAGCGGTTTGAAAAGCGTGTACTCTGTAGGAGGGTTATAAAAATTTACAATGGACAAAGGGCGAGATAAGTGATCAGAATACAGTGTAAATGCAATAAGGTGACGTTCAAGACGACTGGGGACTTCAATGGCCTCAAATCGGATGTCCCGACGAATATAAGTGCTCACTAATGGGGCACAGTCGCTGTCATGCGCTGCATACAGGGCACGGTATCCCGGAATACCTTTAAGAGCACGCGATTCTTGAATGAGAATGACGTGGGGCTGCGAGGGTAAAGTCAGGAGCCATTGGATAAAGAGTGTTCGATTGGTACGCAGGTTTCTGCTATTCCACTGTACAATGTGTATGTGATTGTTCCCTGCCATTCTTAAGCTACGTTAGCGCGCTTCTCGGGAGGGACAGAAGAGGATGCAGCAGTTGCTTCAGGGGATGTAGATGGACGGGGCCGTTTAAGAGAATGATTTAGGAAATCCATGCGTTCGTCATCCTGCAGGAGATTGCTAAGGAGGTTATGCATGAGTTCGAATGCTTGGCGAATGGCGGAAATTTCTTCTGCAAGGTACCAGATAATAGGGTCATTTCGATCTTTTATGTGACGCATATAATTCTCAGATGTGATAACTGGTGTGGAATCGGAAGCCGTATAAGAGAAAGGTTTGGGAGGGGAAATGGGAAGCGGCGGGCTCGGCTTACCCGGTGGTGGGAGCGTAGCTGGCTTGAGAAGCGGACGTGGGGCAGCTGGCAGTTCTTGAACTTCTTGATGCCAGACATTGGTCCGAGGGGGCGGTGCCGTCTCTTGATTTGCATGTGACAGAGGGGGGAAGTCCTCGCGAGTCGGAGGATGAAGGGGTTGCGTGTTCTTGCCAGGGTGACCAGACATTTTCTGTCGCGTAGTCAATAGTCGCTTTGTAGTGGGACGCTGGGAATTAGATGGCTTTTTCTGGTCTTGGACAGAAGGTTCCAGCTGTTCCCTGAGACTCTTCCTTCGGTCATATGCAGCCTTGTGGCTCTTTTGGTCATGTTGTTTCTGTACAGGGCAGGTGAGGTCAAAAGTTGGGTGGGTTCCACCGCAGTGGAAGCAATAGGCGGAGCAACGATGTGGTTCATCTTGTTGGCTGAGCTGGGCTGAGCAGGTGGGGCAGCGTTGATATGTCGGAGGGTGAGGGCAGTTCAGCAGCCGATGACCATATTCACGGCACCTGCTGCACTTCAAAGCGTTTGGTCTTTCAGGCTTGCATCTGTACAAGACGCGGCGGAACAGAATTTGTCGAGGTACATGGGTGCCTTCAAAAGTTTGGCCTTCAGAAGGATGACATTCTGGTGGTATTTGATTTGTAGAGTCAGAGCCTGTCGATCATGTGGCGCCAAGTCTGCTGCTGAGGAAATTTCTTGAAGAATTTCGTAGGGTTTAACCTGGGAGATATTGAGTGTACTTGGTGCCCTGATTACGACAGTTTTCAGCGTTGAGAAATGTGTCGCCGGAATCTTTTGTTTGCCTTTCCTCTTTGGGGTAATCCAGTCAGACGCATCGAAATCTTCAGAGGTATGAGCGCGTTCTTCTCTGGCGTCTGAGGCATTGGCGCGTGCTTCGGCAGCGTGGGCACGTGTTTCTCCAGGAAATTCATCGACGGCACGTGGCGGCGGCGGTGCCGTTGCCATGGTAACACAATCGAGATCCGTGGCAAGGCTTAGCGAGCCTCGGGCATCATCGAAACCTATATATGGTCGGTTCCTAGCCAAAAAGCTATCAAATTCAGCACATGAGGAGTCAGAATGATCCCAGGTACTTGCCGAATGACGGGAGTTGGGCGATGGAGGTCCCAGGGTTGATGGTCTGGCAAAAAGACTGTAAATTCCGGAGCTCGATGTTCCGCCGTCTGTTCTAGTCGACGCCACCTAGCGCCACCTAAGCGGCATGACCATGCCTCTAAAACTGCAAAATGTGTTGAATACTCTCGGTGGAATTATGGAATACTATCAGTGAATTTGTAGCACAATCCAAGGGTACTGTTAAATGTGACTCAATAAGTTCAATGGCTGGTAGTACTCGTAGTGTTTTTATCACATTTAAAACGCTACTGTTGTACATTGAGGTTTTCATATACCGCATTTTTTTTACAATGATAATCATGCGGCATACGCATTTCAGTGGCACTGCAGCTTTGTAGAGTAACGGTATTCCGGCATTCGATGTCATTTACTGGCTGCATTTAATACCTTTTTCTACCTCTTTTTTTTAAGACTGCAACAAGACGGTAGCATTAGGCAGCTGTCTTTAGAGGTTCGTTAGTGCTGTGTGTTAATGTAGCTGTACTTTTTGTGGCATAAAGTATCAAAAATTTACAGGTGGCTGCAAAGGTAAGGCAACTTTTTAATTATTTGAGGCACAAAATATTTCAAATGTCCCAGATAAGCTGGTTCTTTGTACCTTTTGAAACTACTTGCGATGTGTTGCTTAGTGATACTTCATTCACTTATCAAGGCCACTGGCAATCAGGAATATATTTTCCCGGTAGAGTTCGGAAGAGTGGCGTTTGGAGCTTTATTAGTAAGTAGCAGGAATTGACTGAGGGTTGTTTATAGACATGCTAAGCTGTTGCTGGGTCTGTTGTTATTGTTGAGACTTCTCAAGTCACAATATAAATATTTCTGAAACCCAATTGAACCTGAAAGCGTGAAGGATGCATCGAACATGAAAGAAAAATTCACTTATTTGAAGGAGGAAGAGATGAATATAGACCAGTCTGAAGTGAAGTAAAATAAAAACTGTTCAGAAGAGAAATTGAAGATATTATCACAGTCTCTTGCGAACAGAAACCAATTGCTTCGATGCCTTCATTGCTACAGTAGTTTTAAACAGTCCTGTATATTTTAGAAAATCACACATTCTAAGTCACTATCCCGCCTTTACAGAAGGAGGGTAGTTATAAAAATGTTTTGTTAATAAATGGTCACGAAGTTAGAGAAGAGAAGGCAGATTTTTTGGTAACTTCTGAATTTTATCCTGAACAATGGCAACGCACCGCAGAAGTTTAGCGCTCCTTTATCATTTGCAATATCTTTTAACAACCCAAATCCGAAAGGTGGTAAATTTTCCTTTCTCAATTTTAGCCTGCTACTTGCCGGTCGCAATTTCGACAAGCCCGGATTTCTTCACCCGAATAACATTGGTTCCTAAGTTTTTTATTTTCGACTTCCACAGCGCGTAAATGGGAAATCAGAGGGGCCTAGCTCAAACTTCTTCTGGTTTCAGCGTCTTCTGACGGGTTGATGTAGATGACCTTTTCTCTACGCTCACGTCTGAGCACAGCTGTCACCATATCTAAGGGCCGACTTGCTGTCGGCCCTTAGAAATTGCGTAAAGCTACGGAGAGAGAGCATCGTGCGAGTTCCGCTT
>JAJIZL010067068.1:0-11283 GCA_023969395.1 Amblyomma maculatum
TATGTATGTATGTATGTATGTATGTATGTATGCATGTATGTATGTATCGAAATTTATAGTAAAGATTACTGCGTTATTTGTGATTATACGTTGTACCAAAATGTCAAGACACTTAAGAATATCCGCGTGTGTGAATGTGGGGAGGAGGGGGGGGTGAAGCTAGGTGAGTCGCTAACTCGCTAGATCAGCGACGCCAAATTCGACAAAGCGCGGTACATTAAGACTCGTTATGTAAGCAGGTGATTTGTGCATTAAGTTGGCAGCACATTAGCCGGTATCGCGTAATTAGACTCGCTTATGCATAACAGGTAGGTAGGTAAATGGTGGAAAAAGAACAGTCGCGTGATCCTTTCGATACGAAGGACATCAAACAAGAGGTTCGTTAACTATGCCTCAAGGGCAGGTAGCGAACGTTACCCTTTTAAGTTTTTTGCCGTTCAGTTGCACTGTCGTGGTGTGGGAGTGGTAGTGTTTAATCACAGTTGCTTCATAATAGCCGCTGTGTGTTCAACATTAAAGGGTGCTTTATCGCGCTCGACTTTTACTATGACCAACATTCGTACTAAATATGTATGAGCACCGGGTGACCGCTCCCAGAGTAACGATTCTTTTGTTCTTTGCTTTCTCGTCTTAAATAGCCGCCTGTTCTTTCTTGTCAGGGATTTTAACCTTTGTCGGGATCTATACGTTCAGTTAGTGAGGTGACTCGATTATTGACGCATACTCTTGAATGAACATTCTGTTGGGCTAGTTGGTGATACTCGTTACTTTTTTTTTGTTCATGTGTGTTTTTGCCACTTGAACTTACGATGAGCATACTTTTATTTATTTTATTTTATTTATATATACTGCGATCCAGTACAGGTCATAGCAGGGTGGGGAAAAATGAGATATAAGCATTTAAACACAACTGCAAATTCATAAAATTCATAACATTTGCAGGCACTTTTCAAATATTATTACAGTAGTCTGAGTAACAGTCTCGCTGTTAAGTTCGTTCCACTTAGTAATTGTCCTGGGAAAAAAAGAATATTTAAAGCAGTAATTTCGCGCATTCAAGGGAAATATTGTCAGAGCGTGCCTTTGTCTCGTGTTATAACCTGGGAAGTAAACAAAATAATGAGAAGTAATAATATTATAGTGACCTTTTATAAGCTGAAATAAAACTTTAATCGACAGACACGATTGTGCTCACTAACTTGCGGTAATCCGCTGCGTTTCACGAGCTCACTGACAGATGAATGGCCGTATGAGTTAAACAAAAACCTAACTACCTTGTGCTATATTCGCTCTAGTTTATGAATGTTGGTTAATGTGAAAGCGTCCCAGATAATTACGCCATAACCTAAGAGAGTTTAGGTGCATTCTCAGCACTGCAGTACAATTTAGTTGATGTGTGGTGTCGTATGCACCATGATGAGTTTTCAGCCACTACACAGGGCAGGCTGAGTAGCAGTATTATTGCCCGCATATATGTTCCGGCGGAATGGTTAGTGGCGGTAGCCACATAGTCGCGTGCTAGACCTCCCTAAGGACGCAGGTCACGTGTCAGACCATCGCGCTAACCTACTTCATCTTTCCCTACCCTGCCGGCCCGGGGACCGTAGCAATATTTAGTGCCTTGAAGAGTCCCTGTTTGAAAGATTCTTGGGTACTATAGACGTGAAATATGCAGTTACAGGGTAGCTTGTAAGATACGAAATTCTAGCCTAGCGGGTAGGAGTCGCTAAGAAGTGTGGAGTGGCATGGCGTCGTTCAAGAATAAAGGGCCGGGAAATGCTATAAGGGAGTTTCGTGATGTGATAAGAAATCATTCCTTCAAATTTTAAATGGCATGTGATCTTCAATGATTGCCTTACGGTGTCATTGTGCGGCTGATGTGAACATTCTTTGGCGTCAGGGCTTTTGACCAAGACTGTACATTCATTCTTGGCCGCGGACACAAGGGTGATAGGTAGGCGATATAAATTAATGCCGCCGGTGTACCCGTATTGTTATTTTAGGAGGTTAGAAACACAAGTCTATTTCCAAGCCGAATACTACCCGTGACTGTTATGTCAACAATCACTTACGGCTGTAGCTTTGGCGGCTCGTCAATAAAGTGCTGAAAGAGTACGAAGGTGAAGGCTTTGGACGGAGCGATATAGAGCGCATGTTCTGGAATGCGTTCATTCCCTGGGTTGTTTTGCCGAGAACAGGCAGAGAACTTTCAGCGGTTTGCTTGTTTCGTTCAGTCCCCCGTACCTTCATGATGAAGACACACATTCCATGATGAGGCTGATCACAGATATGTAATTGCGGAAAGTATTGAGCAGGGAGGAATTCTTGCGGCAGAGCAGGCGACAGAGCGGTTTGGCCCCACATCCAGCAAGCTTCAGTAATGACTTTGAACGCCACAGTCAGCATCTGAGTTTATCGCGCGCTCATTTGGTCGCGAACGTATAATGATGCTTCCAAACGTTGACGCGGACTAACGCAATACATCAGTTTGGTATCCTATTCCTATTACGCTACGCAGTGTCGGTTGAAGATCTTCACAGCACTCTTTGTAGCTCGCGTCGACTGGATCTTACCAGAACTAATTTGCAACCAAAAGGTGTTTTTACTGCAGGGTCATACCATGTTTACTCCGCCTACTCTGCTGAACCTTATCTGAAATCATAGGCTACACCAACAGTCGTGAGAAAAGTAGAATAATAATCCGTTTGATCAACAGAAGACGTTTGATGGCATGGAACATGTCTATCTCTTCAAGGTCCTCGAAAGCTATAACTTTCGGCCTTATTACGTTGCTGACCAGTTAGAACATCAGCGCACTTGTTTAAAGGTGTTGAAACGCTGAGGTTTCCAGTCACTCGGGTAGTTAGGCAGGGCTGTCCTCGATCACCTGTTCAATTCTGCCTTGCAACAAATACATTATTACGCCATGTACTGGTAACAGGATTAATCCCCAGGCTGCCGCTGACGGGAACTGCAATTTTAAAATCGTAGCACATGCGGACAATGTTACCCTGCGATTTCGTGATGCAGTCTTGTGGCATTCTCGCATCAGTACGCTGAGTCAGGACTCCTATCTGGTGCATGATAAACCTAGGTAAGAGCCAAGCACTATATATCTTTTGCGTCATCCTATTGGCTCGCTACCTTGAGTCGTCACCTTATTGATCTTGTCACCATCCTAGACCTCATTTTCTCGCAAGGAGTCGTCTATCTGTGTACGTGACTACGGACCGTACGGCATAAATATGCTGTGGAATCTGCGACGCCCTTGCCGCTGAAAGACAGAGAAAAAAGTACTTTGGTAGAAGCTTTGGCGCGTAGCATGTGAAGCGCGCTCAACATGTTCGGTCGTAAAAGAGCTTAACACCCTTCTTTGCAGCTAGTTTTGATAAAGTGAGACAGCTTGTCGTGCGCACCCAACTTTTCCTCGGCCGCGAGAATGGGCGCTGCAGCATGCCTCGTCTAATCGAATTCTGCCTAGTGTGGAGTCGTAAATGGTTATCTCAGCTAGATTATGTTCGGCGGCTTTTAGTATTATCCTGACTGCTTGAAACAAAAGGTGGATCCTGGTACCCCGAAGTATGGAGAACAGTGCCGCAGCGTCGCTGCTTCCCTTTGTCTTTCGTGCCGCTTCGACTTGCATATTTGTGCAGTTAGAGAACATGTTTACAGATGAAGACTGCAGAGAAATGGCTGTTTCTAGGCTATGTGAGGCGCTTCGTTTTTCTGAGTCGCAGCTGGGTATCCTTCAGGAGTAAGCACCGAACCAAAAGTGGAAAAAAGCACATTGCTCTAGTTTCATGCACGCGGGGAGGGATTTTAAATGGCGCGCATTGAGTGTGGCATCCTCACCGCAAAAACAGGCTTCACAGCTAGGGTATGGTTCCTGATCTGAGTTGTGGATAAGTTGTTTTTAAAACACGATTTGAAAACACAAAGTTCAGATCACGCGATAAGATCGAAAGGACTCTCGTGTAAGCATTTCACCACGAAAAGAAGTAACCGATATGTCAGCACGCCCTTTGTTTTGCATTTCCTCTATGAAATGGAAGGGCACATAAACAGCGTTTGTTCAGGCTGTTCTCCATGCGGGGCGATAACAATTTCAAATCAGGTTTTGGCATTTTATGTTTGGCCCAATTGGGCGTGTTCGCGTTTCTTGGTGTTTAGCTCTGCTAGTGAAGGTTTCAGTCGCACGTCATACCAGGTTTGAATTCGAAACCTTCCCGTCACAGTGATTGATGTTGTTTTCCATTTTCACCCGTCAGGTCGTCATTTGCGTGTCTTGTCACCGTGATAGATGTTGTTTTCGAGTCCACCCGCGAGGTGGCCATTTACTAATCATGATTATTCTTTTCCCTTCTGACGTCTGCGGTAACATACTTCAATATATGAAGTCACTTTTCGCCTTGGGTAAGATTTATTTTTAAATTTGCTTTTCCACTTTACATACATATGGTAACGATTTCTGCACAATGTTCTCTATGACAATTTTCTTGTTATCCTTTGATTCTGCTGCCTTGAACAATGATTTCTATACATTACTATGTTTTCAGGAGTAGCGGTTTATTGGCCCGTGGTGCGTAATTCCAACACATGTGCCCTTTGTGGAATCTCTGTTGGAATTACGCACCACGGGCATTAAACCGCTACTGAACTATAAATCGCGTCATTCTAAGGTAGTGAAATGTGGAACTGTCGTTTCATCATTGTCATCTGCGTTGTCAAAATCCTTTCACCATGCTATAAAACAAAGTTTCGGTAATCAGGCTAAGAGACTTAGGGAAGCAGGTTATCTAGCTGAGCTTATACCTTTGGGTTGCAATAAAATAATTAAAAAGCTTGAATCGCCGGCATTGCTGCCATTTACAAAGAAAGAACAGAAACGAAAGAAGTTTTCAGTCCTTCCTTATGTACATCGCCTTTCTCATGGTCTTAAAAATGTGGCCCATAGGTATGAAGTTGATGTTGTCTTTTCGGCCCCTAATAAGCTCAATAAAATTTGTTCAGTGGTAGAAAATAAGTCCCGCAATTCTAATAAACCTGTAGCGTCTTGTGGTGTTAAACACGATAAAATATTTGTGCCGTGCTCCATAGGGGTAGTTTATAAAATCCCCCTGTCCGGTGGTCAGATACATATTGGGCAAACGGGACGATGTATTAACGCACGACTCAAATAACATCTCAACTCATTAGAATCTAATCGCTTCACTAATCTAGTTGATCATTGCCGAGAGTATCAATCCTGTTTTCCGTCCTTGCATTTTACTGACATTTGTACAAACACCCCGACCAGTTGACCGGGGAAATCGTCGAGGCGTATAATATGGTAAAGAAAGAAAGATTGTGTGTCCCCAAACCACCCCTGCTCCTGCGTGACTGTGAGGTTGCACATCTGGATATCACTTAGTAACACGTGCGTTCTTGTTTTGGTGTTTTATTGTTTTCTGTTTCCTTAATTAAGTGTGTTTCCTGTGATTAAACTTTAGTTGAGAGTAAGCGCTTGTTCCTGTGGTTTCTTTCTTTCGTCCCCGTTTGTTCGCGTTGTTTTTTGGAGAAAGTGAATCTCACGTCTGAGCGCTTTGATGTATTGCCGGCCTTAATCATTCTCTCGCAGAATGTAATGAAAACTATTAAATGCTATGATTAGTTTGTAAATACTACCATTTAGCGACCGTGATGAAGCGTCGTGCTTGAATAACCTGGGGCACTGCCTCTTGCAATTTCGATTGCTCTGTCTATCCATAGCTGCCTTGTCGCGCCAGGATTGTTGAATGGCGACAAAAGGTCGCTTTCATTCGAAGTGAATAATTCTGCGCTATTGGCAGCAACAATTTCCAGGGTAGGCATTCGACTAATGTTCATCTTTTGGTGTTCAGTCAAAGATCGACGTTTATAATCTCGTTCCGAGATGTCCGGGAAAACACTTGAGAGCTCAGGGTGTCGTGCGTACGTTCGTCCACTGTCACTGTGTATACCCTGCCCTGAGAAGTTGATGAGGTAGTCTCCAGCTGTAGATATAGCTGTCAAAAGAGGGGTGAATTTCAATCGAAAAAAAAATACTGAGCCAGGTTGTAGTGATTTTAGATACTTCTCGGCTGCCGTGTCCTATATCGAAGCCATAGGATCTTATAGAGACACGCGGTGTTGTCTGTAGCAGAATATCGCTTTGACAGATTTGCGATCAGAGCCTGATCACATCAATGGCATAATAACAGCCAATGACGTCATTTTGACTTTACATTGTAGTATGTGATGTTTTGTAACGCGCTGGGATTAAGGACAGCTACCAAGAAAATCCGGCGTTGACATTGTCAGTGCAAAATCAGGGGTTAGAAGCTAGCAGCTGACATGACTGAGGACTCGTGCAACTTAACGAGACAAATAATATTCGAAAGTTGGAAGGAGCTGCCTTTCAGGTAACCCATTTGAGGTGGAAGGTGGAATAGGAATTCAACTTCCACTGCTCTTTGATGCTGAGTACCTGCATGTGAACGAGGAACCACTGTAGCGTAATACCCTGAAAGGTGGAACTCAATTCTGCCACCTCTGCCTTCATTGCGCACTTGACGTGGCGGTCTATCGCCGTCCGTCAGCTAACCCTTCAAATGTTGACTACTTCGGTTCCCCTACCAGGACTGCGTGATTTTTCCAGCACCGTGATTTCATGACAGCGGCCTTGCGAAAAGAGGCTTTCACATTACTGTTAAGATTACTTCGATGAAAAACAGGACGAGTATGCAGCGTGGCAACGTAGATCACGCTGCGTCATTTCCGGGTTTGCAGACATAATGCCTCAGAGAAAAAACAACGAATGTCCATGTCTTTGCGTGGATAATGTTGAAGAAAATAGGTGTATTTCCTACAGTAGGTAAACCGCGGAGAGTTGCAGTGCACTCATTACGAGCCGTATTTGTTAGGCCTCAACGCTTCTCATAAATAAAATGGGTGGCCGGCATGTACAGGAGGTTGATCCAGCATGACAGGGTACCGTAATAGGTGGCTTGAAGCCTCTCGCTGAGTACGGAACTACGAAGTGTAACTGTTGCGAAATGTTGTGCTCCCTACACTGCGCTCGTGGACGACCAGAAGGATATTGGGGATGAATGTCTTGGCTGGAGTCTTTCATGATGAGTGCATTTATCCGACGGAACTCTTCAGAAGTTATTTCAGATGTCAATCCGCAGCTTACGTACGCTTGCAGTTATGTCATTATTATGCAAGACGAGTGAACTGCGAATTTTTGTTACTATTAAAGCTCTGAGGGGCTCGGTATGACAGCTATATATAGAAGAACCACATCACGTGCCACGACAATAACGAGCGTTGTTCGTTGCTACCGGTGACCCCGGAAATCCCTGGTCTTGTCTATTGTACATATTCCTGTTATCCCTCCAGCCGCTTTTTCGGCGCGTTGCGCATGAACCCGGCGGATAACTCGATAAAGCTACGCCTTTGGACTTTAAGTGCAAAGCGCAAAATTACAAGGAGTCACCAAAAGGTTACCTTTTGGTGACTCCTTGTAATGTTTCGAGACACATGAAGATACAGAGAGCTGTATTTTTCATCAATAGCAATTTAGGTGGCAGTATTAAGGCAAGTCACAGTAATCTCAAAAGAGTGGAATTTATCGCTTTATTTCTTATTAGGATGTACAAATGGAAGGTTTTACGTGACAATGAAGCCATATACAGTCATTTTAACCAGGCAGTACAAAGCTCCAGTGGCGAGATATAATCAGCAAAGGCTGCAAAAAAGAAATTTGTTCTCGTGAACAGCTTGCATTCCAATGTAGTCGGAAAAGGCTTGATGGCAATATGATAAAGAGAAAACAAAAACAAAATTACTTACCAAATAACCATCTTCGTTCGCTAAATGGCAAACTGGTATTGGGCACGGAAAGCCCCAAAAATGAATGTAAAGAATGAGGCTTCATTTTTTGCGCTCACACTGGCCTCGTGCAGCATAGGCAAATGCTCATTAAAGTGCAACGCACTCGCTATATTAATGTGAAGATTTTACTTAGCCTACTCGTTAAGATGAAACAGAATAAACTGGTTATGAAGATTCAGGTTAACAAGAGAAAGATGGCTGCAGAGCATGAGAGCACTGAACGATGGCTGAGGGGGAGCCTCAGTTCACATGCCGAGCCAAAGTTTAAACAAGGAGACTTGCCTTCATCTAGGCGAAGAAAAGTCCCTTTGTCGAAACGTTGGTTTGGTTTTCCAGCTTAGGCTCCCTTTCAAGCCTTGTTCTGTGCTCTTTCATTCTAGTTTCAACGATACGATTCAGAGGTAGCTGTAGAAGGGTAAATGAATATATTCAAGACCTTGGCTTCAACTGTGTATAAGAGAATTGTGGCTTTATCGAAAGATCACGACACTATTGTTATATTGTTGAACGCTATACCAGACATCCATAGTGAGAGCGCAAATGAAGTAGGCCATGCGACGGTTCGACATGGTACAGGTAAACTCTCTCAGGAGACAAGGCAGATTATGAAACACTAAAGCATAAAATCGCCACGTGCCGCAAAGAACTGGCAGAGCCACCACACCTAATCCAAGAGCCTAATGTAAACAAAATCCGTAATTTACCACGGAAATAAGCACGCTCCCTGCGCTTACTTTATTTAATTATTTATGCATACTGCGATCTTTGATCAAGACCATAGCAGGGTGGGTACATACACATAATTGAACGTAGAGAAAGACAGAACTATATTGGTGCATTTTTTTTTCAGCTCCTCTTCAAATGATCCTAAAGACTTCTGCGTGACTGCGACGTTAGTCAGGTTAGGCCAGTCAACTATAACTTGTGGGAAGAGTGCATAGAAAAATTAACTCCTGAGGTTTGAGGTGCTATTATTTTTTCGTGTTGTCGTTTCGTATCCTGCCGAGAAACAGAAAATACCGAACGTGTCAGTTTTGCAATGTCCTGTTATTGACTGAAAAAACTTCAACCTACAATTGCGATGCCACTCATTATTGAAAAGAAACCACACTGTTGAAACAATTGATTAAATGAACCACTGCGGTCTTTGTTCAAGATCAATCTTGGTATTTTCTGTTGGATGCGTTCCGGTTTGTCGATATTCTATGCGGTTAACGGGTCGCAGATTATGACGGCATATTCAAACGATGTCTTTTGTCCATCATGAGTGATTAGTAATTCAGAAACCGAGGTATTTGTAATCCACAACTTCCTAAAGAGTGATGTCGTTAGTCCGGTACGGAAACGGAAGGGGACTTGTTTTCTGGGTGGTTCATATTAATAGTATCTCTGATAGTTAGATGTCGTTTCCCACTCTCCTCACTGAGGTATTACTTTTAAAAATAAGGTATTTAATATAAGTTAGTCAGGACAGTGTAATATTGTTGCAGCTCATAGTCACTTGCATAAAATTTACAAGAAAATAAATATTACCAACAATGTCATTTATGAAAGTAAGGACAGTAGAGGGCCTAGCACGGACTTCTGGAGAACACCAAAATCAAGAGCTATGGTATCAAAAGATGTATTATTAGTGAAATGAATTGATGTCGGTGTTTTAGGAAGCAGAGATCCAAGCATTAGTTTCCTATTTTTTATAGAGAACTTCAATTTGTGAACTGAATTATTGTGATACTTTATCAAAATCCTTCGAAAAATCCATAAAACGTACGTCGGTCTGTTTCCCTTCATTTATAGTTTTGGGAAAATCATGCGTAGTTTAAACTGAGTATTTTTAGAGTAATCCTTTCTGAACCGGTGCTGTGCTTTTGAAATGACTGCATCCTCAAGAAAAGTGATTAAAGGCCCGTCAATTATGTGTTAGAGATTTTTGCGGGATGTTGAGGTTAGTGAAATAGGCTAGAAATTTTAAAAGCGTTACTTTTCGCCTATTTTGTGTATCGATTTGATTCGGGCAGTCGCCAGTGGTCCTGTATTAAAAATTATTCAGATACTTGTCCTAGAGGACATGGAAAAATTTTAGAGCACCATTCCGCGTAGCGCTTCAAAAAGCCATTAGGTATGTCCTCAGGTCTATGAGAATATTTTCCACCAAGTTTCAATAGGATGTTGCAAACACCAGTCTTAGTAATCACAAAATCACGATTACAGGTAAAGACCTGTAAAAGTTTGAAAGGTGGACATTATCTTTGGCAAAAACTGTTTTAAATTGATTATTGAAACTCGAACCGACCCGACCATTCTAACACACATCCAAAACGTCTACTAAAAATACAGTGGGAGACCAAGAACTTGGAGTCACAAGTCACCAGAATTTATCGGGAGATAAAGGAAGTACCGTGTTTTAATATTTGTCTTTATAATGATGCATTTTAGCTTCTAGTTTCTGGGTTACATTTTTTATTAGAGCTTTTAAATTATTGCAACAAGAATGTTTGTGACTTCTTTTTCAGCCTTTGAAGCTGCAGCTGTAAACGTAACATACCCGATTATTCCAAAGATTACAATGTGTTTTTTTAGCAATGGTTGTAAAAACTGTTGGATGCATTCAAAAACTATGTTTGAACATGAGCCACGTGCTGTGCAAATTAATATCAGTTGTTCGGAATGTGTCGGAGTGGAATGCCAGGAGATCAATTAGTGATTCACCGTCCGCGCTAGAAAAAATTACATATACCTGGATGTTGTTGCAAATACTGGAATGTAAACCGTTTAGAGATAACAGGACTGCTTCGCGATCAGAGACACCACTCGGAACGTCGCATGTGATGTCATCTTTTATCGATCCACCTAGAAAAAACCAATCAAGGATCAATTTTGAATGCCATTGAATTCTAGTGAAACTGTTTACAACTAGCAACAGGTCAAAAGTGAAGGCAATATCTAACATTTCATTTTCATTAACACTGCTTGAAGATGACGAAAATGAGCCACAATTCATATTCGGTAGATTAAAACCCCCTGCTAGCATTAATCTATCTCCTTGTTTTAAATGTAGTTCCAGATACCCTCTTGCATTAGTTAGAACAGAAGAGTTAGGAGGTATATACATGGGGCACCTAGAAGATATCTGACCTGGAAAATATAAACTTTGCAAAATAGGTTCTCTCCGTCCAGAATATCAGGGATTTCAAAAAGTTTATGAGATGATTAGAAGGTCAGAGCCACTCCACCCCTCTTTCTATCGCGATCCTTGCGAAACTCCATGTAATCTACTGGTACAATCTCGCTGTCGTAGATTTCAGTACTCGGACTTCATATCCATGAGTCAACCAATCAGGCTAAGGTATCTACGACCGTTAAAGTTTGCAATCAGCTTACGCATCTAGT
>JAJIZL010067083.1:0-13027 GCA_023969395.1 Amblyomma maculatum
CGGCTTTGTCAACATAAGCACGATAATCGAGTAATCGAGGTCCCATGACCATTTTTTGTTTATCAATGAAATTTAATATGTCGTGGGCAAATGTCTCGACACAAAGGAACGAACCTTAGTTTTGCAAGATATGACATAGTTTTCACAGAAATAAATCTTGTGACTAGAAGTGGAAAACGCCATTTCTGCCATTTCAAATAGCTGCAAGTTTGGAGACCTGCTACTTCCGCACTAAAATATTGTTATACATTATACTTTACTCAATATATTTATGTAACGTTTACTTTTATCAAAACTATTGTAAACGCGTTTTGTTATTGCAGTTGATTTAGTAAAAAAAAAAACTAAATTTTGCTTCAGGAGCGCGAGGTGCGAAATGGTTCATTTTCAACCCTAAATACTGGCATGAGGGAAGCTGCTTGCAATAAAACTTTTTCTCCTTATTATGCAGGTTACGTTCTTAAATGCCCACAAAAGTTGGAGCTCTAGATTACTATGCGCATTCTCCACAAGGCATCACAGTCACCGGAAATTTTAAAACAGCAGAAAAGGGGCCATTTGATATTAATGAAAAGAAAATCTTGCATTTTTATTAAACTCCCTCTCAAGAATTCTCAGTAGCTCATAAATATTACGGACTAAGAAGTGTTGCATTATATCGTCTAAAATTATAAAAGTTACATAAAACATAGCGCTTGTCCCTCATTCCGGAAGGAATGAGCTATATTTTCCGACTGAACATTTTTGTGTGTGTTATCCAGGCCTTGTTCTTCATTGCTGAGAAAATTTGTACCTCTAGAGTTATCCGTTCTTTCTACATATTGGATTCGGCCTAAATTTAAGTTAATCAATAAAATGACAAGTTTGATTCGAATTAAAAAAAAACTACCCGGCTCAATCCTTATAGAAATCAACTAAAAACAATCTTAAGTACTTTATAAATATCAGGCACTAAAAGGTATTGCAATATGCAAATAAAATCTAGAAATAAATATAAAACTGAACGCATTGTTTTATTCTATACAAGCGGTCAGGGCTTCCCCTTAAGGAGTAGGCGTCAAACTATGGACTAAGTATTTGCTGAATTCAGTTAAATTTTATCTGATGCAATATCCAAAGTGATATCAATACATACAAAGTCGTTTTCTGCTGGTTGACAAGGTTGATGATGGCTTAAAATATCGGACAGCGCCGAAGCCGCATTTTTGTTGTTGTTGTTGTTGTTGTTGTTGTTGTTGTTGTTGTTGTTATCAGGTTAAAACGAAGAGCCGTGCTTTCGAGCGCATAGTGTTAAATGGGAAAAATGAAATACTCTATGGTTACTCATAATGAGGCGTTAAGAGTGAATTGTGAAGAAGGCTTTGATACACATTAGTACATTAAAATGTTACTTGTCTCTCTTTCCCTTTCTCTTCCATCTTCCTCCCATCCCTTACGGCGCGGTTCAGTGTCCACAGAAACAAGTGTGACAGATACTGCGTCTTTCCCTTCCTGTGAACCAATTAATATTAAAATGAAGAGTTTTAGTAGTAATAATCTCTCAAAAAGTATCGTCTCCAATGTATTTGCGTAACCAACAGAAAACCGTCAATTTGAACATTAGAGCCTCCAACAAGATTTTATTTTTAGAAAATATTTTTGTGTTTCAAAAAGAACACTGCAAAAACCATTCCAGACCATTGAAAAACACTTTAACCTCGAGAGGTTGGTAATAAAAAAGTATGTGGAAAGTTCCACTGATTTGTGAGGGACGCTAGTCATAGCTTGTGGCTCCGGTGTACAACATTGTTGTGTACAGCAGTTTATCCCGGGGCCTAAAACTTCGGATGGTTGCGTATACTCCCATGCTTGTTAACCAGGACACCATCCTGCAAAAGCAACTCACCGAAAATCGCTTTTAATAGTGATGGCTTTACCCTGAGTAAAACTTACATGCCAGTGTGGTGCTTCTCGAGGCGCTGTGCAAAGTGTTTTGCACAGCGCCTTTTGGCTGGCTTAAAATGAATGTAAAGTATGCAGTCCTCATTGCGCTGCATTTATATGAAGAAGCCCAATTTCAAACTGGTTTTACACTAAAAGCCGAATTTAAAATTATTCTAAGGGAGAAGAGCACCAGTTTGCGCAGATTATTCCGCCCTTGCGCAAAATTTTACTCAACCCTGTTTGGCCGAAGAGAAGTTACCTCTGTCTATTCTTTTTTTATCTTACAGGAGGCCGCACTCCCTACCATCCAGGTGAATACTTACCATGCTTATGAATCACGTTTAGTACAAAGTAGTAAGGAGTTTTTTTCTGGCGGAGTTCTTCAGGGTGTGAGGGGGGAGGGGGGGGGGAGGAAAGGCAGGAAAGAGTAGCTGCGCAATAAAAATCAAGCTCCTGTAGCAAAGGGTGCGTCTATGGCGGCTTTCCTTCATTGTAAGAAATGCTGCCGCGCGTTAGGACAAACTTTGTACACACACAAAGCTGCGTTATGATGGGCGCGTTTGCACATTTGGCGTCACCTAAAGGACTAAATGGGACACTGTTTCTTCGTCGCTCTATATTTCTGTATAATTGCACGAACAAATCCGTCTACAAAAAATTTGTCTAAAAATCACTTTGTGCTTTACGAAAAAGATTGATATTTCTGCAGTCATTTCAATTGTTGTCCCCATGAGACTACTTTCCACTGCAGCCTTAATTTTCGGCCAATCGCTCGCATCAGTCGCCCGAAAAGCATGCGGCATCTTATTTACTTCGCTTTTTTTTTTTCGCTAAGGCAGTCTGCTAAAATTTGGAACGAAGAATTTCTCTCTGGTAGACGACTTCTTTCTGGACTTCTTTCTGGACGACTTCTTCTAAATGGAGATGACAATGAAGTACATTTATGAAGTTTTTATAGAGCTTGTTTTATGTAGACGCGGGTTGGTGCCCAGCCCGCAGAGAGAGAAAAAGAAAGAGAGAGAAAATTGCTTAGTAAAAGTAAAGGCGGTTATACCACCGGCGGTCAGCCGGTGGTATAAAAGAACCCTGGCCTGATAATCATTAATATTCCGCCCAGCCCACAAGCTAGAGGGCTGCTATGGGAAGTGGCTGGTGTGCGGTGCATCAGTAGAGTAGTTCTGCGTTCGAATGCTTCTAGGTCGGCTTCGCCGCTTCACCACAGCATACTAAGTTTCCGAGCGGCGAAGTGTGGAAGTTCGCAATACCACAGATTTCAGCAGTAAAAATACCAAAATTTTATTAGCTTTGGCCTTTTTCATTCAAGGACAAGTGTATTACACTTCTTGGTGGAACATTTGCATCTCACATTTTTGCGGTGAGCAAATCTGTGATGAAGTTGATTATTATCTATATTACGCGCCAAAATATGACGTGAATACAGTGCACAAGGACGTATGAGAATATATATGTTCGTGGCAGTACGCGAGGAATGTCGCAGCTCTCGGCAAACAGAGCATCTAATTATAGATCATGTAGGGTGAAAAATCAGAGGACGAACTCCTACACATTTGTAACACATTCTTGCACAGCCCATACGACAAGCTATTTGCATCCTTAAGGGAGGATGTTGCCAAATAAGGTGCCGATTAGCATTATTCAACGATTCTAAGTCAGTGCTAAGACAAAAATTATTAAACTTGGCTGTGTGTTTTATAGATGAGCTGGCACACTAAGATTGATTGCAAAGTAATGAGCAAATTCTATGTTAAAAACTTAATAAAAATGGTAAAGCAACAAATTGAGAAAGGTGAAATTGCGTGTATTGCTTAATGTTACAGAGAATAAAAAATGATTGCTTCATAACGCATTGGCACTAATTGCCACTTTCGCCTATGACCGACGCTATGGCATTTCTTTAACCACCTGCGATGAGCGATTGTCCGACAAGTAATTTTTTTTTTTTTTTTTGCGAACGCGCCATGCTTAGAGGTAAATTGAAACTTCAAACTCGGTATTTCGTGTTTTAGTACAGTTGAACATAGAAAATTCGACTATCTAGTGAAATTGGTTATCAAAAAGCGATTGAACACGCTCACGCGCTCTATTGCTTTTGATAGATATATAGAGGATTTTATTGAATGCAAAGGTAAAGAGGTTGGTCGGAAATTCGAGCATTATGAATCAATAAGTAACACGCAATATAGATACCTAAGAAAGCAGAAGACTGAACAGCAGCCGCAGTAGCTGAGTGGTACACGCAACTCTAACGAACCGTCAGTTTCCTTTCATCGGTTCACTGGTATATAAAGAATTACGTGGCAGTAATGATCGAAATGCCACTCTTTCAGCTTCGGCCATACTTTCGGTAGCGTTAAGATAATCAAACCACATTATGTCGTCGCGATCTATTCCGGAAGCCGTCTCAACATTTTGCCATTGTAGAGACTGATTCCTGCACAAGGCTGCTAAACTAGGAAGTTGGAGCATTTGAATTGTGGGAACGTTGCGCTAAAAAAAAAATGACAATAAAGAAGCGAGGCACACGACACGGGAGGGTGTGAAATGCTGGTTTCATTGTCCCTCCTTTGATATTTGGCCTGTTTTTCTCGTTAAGTTCCCCAAATACAAAACTGAGTCGGCTTCCTTGTAGGTAGTAGTTAGTACATGAACAAGATAAGCTGAAGGAGTTAGATGAATGTTTATAATGATGGATAGGGGTATTTGTGTTTAAAGTCGAATGAAGCTTTGTCTATAGTAGCTGATTTTAGGTCTCCCTCCTCATGGTTGACCTTATATTGACCAGTGATATTTGTTATAGCCCTTAGAGAATGGCTTACAAGCAAGGACCCCGGTTTGCTTCGATTTTAGCCAAAAGTACCCGTAGAAAATTATTTAGCTGTGTGAAGACATTTTGTAGCGTTAGCACTAAGACACTATTGAATCGGTAGCTGCATTAAACAATAGTTGCTTGCTTTATTCTTAAAGATGCTGTACTGCAAGCTCACCTGCATTATCAAAGAGAGCAGATTAGTTGCATTTTCCGGATCACAGCCAGCCATCAAACAAAGTGTCCCTAATGGTTGTTTATATTTGTATTTCAATGATATGGCAATGAAAATTGCGATGTGGCAGCCCAAGTGACAACGAGGTTAGAGCATGGCAAGTGGTGCCATTTGAATTGCTGCGCTAACTTTGGTGGTGGTACGGCAGCCAGTCCGAGCTTCCGGGTAGAGCTAGGAGATTGCACGATGTGATTACGAGCCTAGCGATGTTAACGCGATGGCAATGAAAGCCTACCCATTATCAGAAAAAAAAAAATGAGACTGCCTTTTGGTGCATCACATCCACCAAGCCAGCCTTATGCTCGCCCACCTTTAGCGCATCAATATTGTGCGAAAATCCTCATTTGTGCCAAGCGGAATACCGCAGTCGCTAGAAAACAACGCATACTTTGTAAGCAAAACCTGTACAAAAGGGCTCTTCGCTTCCCTTGCCCTCCTCATCCCCCGAGAGGAAGCGTTACAAAACTGACAGGCCGAAAATCACTCAGCTTAGGAATTTGGTTGCCCGACTGGCAATCACGCTGCAGGTGATTGATCCTGTACATGATAGGTCATGTGCGTGATTCTTCCTCAACACTGACTGGTCCTGGAAATCCATTTCTTCGATATGTGCCCAAGTAAAACATTCCCACTGCGCCAGTGGCCAAAATCCAACCAGACTAATGAAATACTAAGACAAATTTTCTGCATTTAAAGTGAATTCTCTTGTACAATTTATTTTCCGTGCATACCCTTTTTGTTATATCGACCAAACATGCATTTTTGGTCGTTTTGTTTAATGTTACGCACCTATACGAATACCACCGACAATACGAACAACTTTATGACACATGTTAGCACTGCACCATAATTGTCTGATTTTATACGATATCCAGAAATTGGAACAAAAAATATTTAGGCATTCTTTCAGAATTAATCCTACTTTTATACAAGCAGAATAAGTCACTAGAAGGAATTTTTGTTAGTGCACGAGTTTGGCGCAGACTGGACGCAAATTTATGGAGTGATTCAGCTGTACACCAGAGAAGGGTCGTGAATAGCATTCCACTAGGTTTGTCGTCACAGAAATATAATGCGCTCATCCATCGCCATTTCTAATAATTCATTTTATTAACTCCATGACCTCATTTCTAAATGCGAAAACATCGCATTAAGGCGGACGCTTCCTGTTTATAAAACAATGAAAACTTCTTTCATACTTTTAATTGCACATTTTTTGTGTGTTACTAACTTTCGGCCACTCGTATGTTCCAGTCATCAGAAAACAGCGCTGCGTCTTATCGGAAACACATATAAAATCGTCCCCATTTCGGCATCGTTAATTTTCGCCGAGGCAGCGGCATTGAACATGACGCATCTAAGGCTACTCACATTAAGTGCTCTCTCCTGAAAGTGACAATAGTTTTGCAGACGTATGCCTGGCAGGAAACTTGTGAGCAAGGTAGCGCTATGCTTCATTATATCAAGCCCTAAGGATAGAGTTTAGAATTAACGTATAGACATCGCTTTTCGTGTTTCGGTCTAGGCAGTCGTTTTTTCCTTCCCATGCGATATTTCCTTCATCGAACAAGAGTAAGCTAACACTTCTGTTTATTACCACAGGAGAAGAAACCCCCCACGCTGGAGGTGAGTGCGCACCATGTTTGATCAGAAATTGTTTTGTTATAGTATCGTGAAGCACCTTTACGACGCAGTTCTAGTGAATGGCACTGCCTATCGTTTGCAAATTTCATGCTTCTACAGGAAAAGTTAAATTTTTGGATGGCAGAGAGCATGCCCAAGGGCAGCTTTTCTGGACGTCATCGTAGGATGCTATTACGAACAAATCGAAGGGGATGGTCCTTGCGATATAATTGTAGAAAATTGTGAAATTGTATGTTTGTCCTATACGCCAACCATATAGTTAAGACTGCCATGAAAAACATTGCGACGATGCTTCAAAAAATAATTGTCGGGAAACTGGGATGTTTCAATATAAGAGAGTTAGAAGTGATAACAAGAATTTAATGTTTCGATGCATAGGGGAGTCTTTCTGTAAAGCTAGTCCTTTACTTGCTTTGGGTTGTTGGGACTGTCATAGAAGTCCAATAAGGTTTGTTGTGATAGTAACTAGGAAGAACTGCAAAAGTCTCGAGGGCGATATTTATATTGTATGACTTGTTACGGCGGGCAATAATGTTAGGGGGACGAAACGTACCGCAAATCAGTTCCTGTGTAAAGATAATTAGAGCGCTTCAACGCTGTTGAACCGAATGTGGAGCGAGAATGGCTCCGGAACCAGATTATACCAGGCTGGGAAGTCGACTGCCGACAGCTGTGTTTAGATTGAGGCTAAATCTAGAGGCGACCCTGTGCTGTCCGATTTAAGTGTACGTTTAAGGTCTCCAGGCGGTCTAAATTACTCCGTTGTAGGAAAAATCTATTTTCATGCCCTGCGCCTGCGATACCAGCACTCTTTCTTGCTCAAATCGGTCCGCTCTCCGCGCCGGCGCGTGTATCTGCTGGGATGCCGCTGCCCTCCTCCTCTCTGTAGCGATCGCAGCGGCGGAACACTTCTGGAACGGCGCAGCTGGTTGCCAGGGTTACAGCGCATACGCACTAGCGGCTTGTGCCACGCACGGCGACATTGGCTTTAGATGGCGTAGTGAGAAGCTTTCGCTTCAAAATGCGGTTGTGTTAAAATTTTTGTTAAGATGGAATGTGAGGTTAACTTTATTTGCTTTTACCACCTGGCGACCATTACGCTGTTTGCAGCGCAGGAGCGCATTTTGCACTCAGCTTCCATATTAACGATAGTGTTGACTGTATTCTAAACCGCCTGCGATGGTCTTTATAAGAGATAGATGTGACCATGACGGTTCGGTTCAGTACAGAGGCACTATTTGCACGTTTGCAATACTATTTTTTCGTTCAGTCACACACGGCCGAGAATGCGCTGAAATTAATATTTGGAATTTTTGAAATGGCTTTCCAGATCAAAAATGTTTCACTCGAAGTTCTTTATACCTGGCGCTCGTTAGTGCCAGTCACCTCAAAGCGATGTGTTGCCTTATAAGGAACACATTGAACATCTCATTTTTTACGTCCTCACTTTACTTTACTGAGGCAGAGTTGACAAAACGGGCAACAACATTTATGTTTGAAGGGATGAGACTGCTACATAAACGTGTCTCGCGGGTAGCGTGGAATTCAACGTCGCGCATGCAAAAATTATAGTAACTGCTTCTGTGCTATCTACTAGAAGTCAGCTTTAAAGATGCTTAAGAAAATAAGACATATCGTTTTTTGCACAAGATTTCGCACTCATTTTTCTCGTGTCACTTTGAACATCAGTGCCTAAATTTGGTAATCGACAGCAATCGCGCTGAAACTTACATCGATTTTCTTAACAGGAGCCTGGCGTGTGCGCTCTCGAAATACAGGTGAGCGGTATGCTTAACCCGCTATGCTTTCGTTTAGCGTCTTGTAGGAATGCTACGCTTGAAGAGGTTCCATGCAGTGAATGACACAAGACATGCAAAATGTCGTCTACTTACAACGGACGCTCACTTGTTCTAAAGCACATTGTTTAACCATCACCACTGATTCGGTATAGACTAATTACTTTTGATTTGCCGTCATTATTCCATGCGCACAAACAGCAGGCTGCTGTGAACGGCATTTTTATGCATTTTTCTTGACTAAAGGAACACACTTTTTACTGCACACTTCTTTATGTAATTTTCTTTATTAATGCCACCTACACATTTACGCGTCTCCTAAAAAGCGGCTGCTCTCAAATTTTTGCTCTGTCATTTCAATTTAACCTGTATTATATTCTACAGTCTTCGCAATTGGATTGCCTTCGAATATTTTTTGGACTTCATCTGCCGCTCGCTTTCATCAGTCGCTTGAGTAGTGTGTGGCATCATACCGGAAACTTAAAAAGCCTCGTTGTTTTCCCTCTGTTCTTCACTGAGGCGAGGTGTCGAATCAGGGCTAAGAAAAATTAGCTAAGAATCAGCACACTGTGTTCTAATAGGTATATCTGGTTAGTTAGAATAGTATCCAGCAGGTTGCAAGTAAAGTAGGTTTGCTGTTAAGAAATTAACAATGTTCTTATTCTGGTGGCCCAATGATAGAGGCCGCAGTTAGTCAAGCGCTGAAACTATAATCTAGGAAGTAAGTGTAGGCATAAGATTTCAGACAATAGTCTACGTAATCATTGTTTTCTTCTAACGCTATAGTGCGGTTCAAGTATCATTCCTTAACAAAGCAGGCAAGTCAAAACGTATGTGTTTTTTATTTACAGCAGGGATTGGTCGACAAACTCGGCCAGCAACGGGTGAGTGCGGATTTTCTTGATAAATACGTCTTTCTATAGCATCAAAACGGTGCGTTATGGTGCAGTAAACAGCAATCAGTAGTATTAAATCGTGTCTAAGCTTCGTACTTTCATGACGACAGCTTACTTTCCCGAAGCCCAGGATGATGCGATGAAGGATTTAATGTATTAGAAGGTTCGTTACAGCAATTTCGCACTCCTTAAAACTCGCAGCCCTTACATAATTATCACCAGTGTACATGGACACGTTGGCACGCTAGAAAATTTATGTTGGTTTGGTTTATGGCATTTAAAGTGCCAGCGCGACTAAGGCTATGAAGGAGCCGTAGTGAAGGACTCCGAAATTTCCACCACCTGAGGCTCTTTAACGTGCACCGATATCACGCCGCACACGGACGCCTAGCTTATCTCTTCTAATTGAAAAGCGGCCGCTGCGGCCGGGATTAAATCCCGCATCCTTGTGCACTGATCTCGAGTGCCCTAACCACTGCACCACCGCGGCGAGGCAGCAAGTGCAAATGCCCTTGCGCTTGTGTTGCTCTTATGCTTACGTTTGCTTTTATTTCACGAAGAGATTTCAGAAAAAAGCTTCGTTGAAGATCGCTGAGAAGAAAGCAAGTTAAAAATATTTGCAGAAGCAAGCTTTAGGAAAATACTTTACACTGAAGCCTGATTAATCTACCACTCGTTTAAAATAGCAGCCTCTCAAAGGTGCAGAGCCATAAAGACAAATGAAACGTTTCTTATATCTACTATCACTTTCCTACACTAAGGCACAAAGCCAAAATCATGACAAACATAATTTGCCCTGATTAGACACTCTCTCTACCAAGTTTTCACATTAATGTGGCGCGTAGCCGGGCGGGTAGTGAGGAAGATAGCTCTGAAAGAAAACATTCTCTCTGCTCTCAGTGGTTTAATGAAGCTTCACGAAGTGATTTAAACAGATTTTTTCAACTCCGGGTTTAGTAGAGCATAAAGCAGATAATAGAATTGATTGTGTAAGCATCGCATTTCAATGTCTAGTTGTCGCTGCCACTTTCTCCTTGTGCAGTTACAAAAAACTAGCGCTGAGCTTTTTTATACCTTTATGCGATAAAATTAAAGAATATGCGCGTTTTTTAACAGGGACTGGAGGTGGATGCTGTTCAGGGTTAATGAAATTTACGTTTATACAGCATTCATAACGAATGTTACGTTTATAAAGCTTCCAGCGAATGATACGTGAACAAGCAAAAGTCTTGTCTTTTGCGATAAAAATAGAAATTGTGTCCGTTTTCTTAACAGGGACTGGAGGTGGTTACCCGCAAAGTGAAGGTGGGTGCGGTTGATGGTTAATCAAATTTACTTTTGTACAACATCCTTAAGGAATGTTAGGTTAATATAGCTTTCAGCGAATGATGCGTGAGCGTGCAAACGTGTTGTCCTTTGCAATAAAATTAAAAATCATGCCCGTTTTTCACAGGAAATGGAGGTGGCTACCCTCAAAGTGGAGGTGGGTGCGGCTCATGGTTAATCAAAATTACTTTTGTACAGCATCCATAAAGAATGTTACGTTACTACATCTTCCAGCGAATGATACGTGACCGTGCAAAGGTATTGCCCTTTGCGATAAGATTAAAAATCATGTTCGTTTTCTTAACAGGGACTGGAGGTGGTTACCCTCAAAGTGGAGGTGGGCTCTGTTCATGATTAATCAAATTTGCTTTTCTGCAGCATCCGTAAGAACCGTTACGTTAATACAGCTTCCTGCGAATGATACGTAACCATGCGAATGTGTTGTCATTTGCAATAAAATTAAATATCATGCCCGTTTTTTAACAGGAACTGGAGGTGGCTACCCTCAAAGTGGAGGTGGGTGCGGTTCATTGTTAATCAAAATTACTTTCGTACAGTATTCATAAGAAATGTTACGTTAATACATCTTCCAGCGAATGATACGTGAGCGTGCAAAGGTGTTGCCCTTTGCAATAAAATTAAAAATCATGTCCGTTTTCTTAACAGGGACTGGAGGTGGTTACTCTCAAAGTGGAGGTGGGCTCTGTTTATGATTAATCAAATTTAGTTTTCTGCAGCATTCGTACGAATTGTTAAGTTAATACAGCTTCCAGCGAACGATTCGTAACCGTGCAAAGCTGTTGTCCTTCGCGATAAAATTAAAAAACATGTCCGCTTTCGTAACACGAACTGGAGGTGCTACCCTCAAATTGGAGGTAGCGGTAGTTCCTGGTTAATTAACTTTACTTTTGTACAGCGTCCATAAGAAATGTTACGTTAATACAGCTTCCAGCGAATGATACGTGATCGTACAAATGTGTTGTCCTTTGCGATAAAATTAAAAATCATGCCCGTTTTCTTAACAGGAACTGATGATGACTACCCTAGAAATGGAGGTGGTGCGGTTCATGGTTAATCAAATGTACTTTTATACAGCATCCATAAGGAATGTTAAGTTAATACCGCTTCTAGCGAATGATACGTGAGCATGTAGAGGTGTTATCTTTTACTATAAAATTAAAAATTATATCCGTTTTCTTAACAGGGAGTGCAGCTACCTACCCTCAAAGTGGAGGTGAGTGCGGTTCATGGTTAATAAAATTTACTTTTGCACAGCACCCATAAGGAATGTTACGTTAATACAACTTCCAACGAATGATACGTGAGCGTACAAAGGTGTTGTCCTTTGATGGCGAGAGCTTATCCTTTGATTCAATACTGGGCTACTTTATGCACATTTCCAATACTATATGTCGTAATACAGCTATTCAATTTTGCGGAGTCCGGTATAAACGCCTTTTTATATAGTTACTGGAATAAGCATAGTACTTTATCTCTCGAATCACCATGTCTAAGGATTTTAATACTTCCAAACAACTTTTTGGAACTTACTATGCCATAATTTACAAGACAAAAATTGTTTTTTATGATGCTTTAGTACCTCGAGCATCGTTTCCGTTAATTCCCTTTTTTATCTGCCCCTCTCGCTAGTAACAGTAAGAATATTTTAGGAGAGTTTCCGCCACTGTTCTCGTCCATTAAGACAATTCTGATAGAACATGGAGGACCAAATCAGCTAAGATTAGGAGCTCGGTACTCCATCCTAAGAGAGTACTTGTCGCGGTTCCCGCGCCGCCACTCAGCGCCGTGTATCCGTTGCTATGAGGAGCGGACAGACAAACGTCTTGTCTCGGCAAGCGTAGATACAAGACGGTCCCTGTTTACCTTTTTTTTTTCGCTTCGGTCGGCCTACATGATGTACACACTAAACACGCGTTACTTATGCTGACTGTGGCACGCAGCACGCATGGATGGGCTACTGGTGCAATACTATATACGGATGCCTCGCGGGTCATGTTCACAGCAGCGTGATAACAGTAATACAGCAATACTCATCGAAGCGGAAAGACGAGATTTGTGAAAGAAAAAGTGCATGCATGGCATTTAATGCACCACTGTGCACGCCGGCTTTTCTTGTCACGTATGGACAGAAACGCTGCGTTCCATTCACATCAGACGGCCAGATAACACGTCTGTGCTTTCTAATTTAACAGCACGCCCTGGTGGACGTGGTGGGCCCTACCTCCCAAGAGGTGAGAGCGGACATGCTTGGTAAATCATGCTTGGTACCATGTTGTGGTAGTACATCATGAAGGAATATTTATGTGCAATGATGTCTATAAGCAATGGTGCAAAAAGCTGCAAATGTTTTTTTTTTTTT
>JAJIZL010067122.1:0-12984 GCA_023969395.1 Amblyomma maculatum
GCGAAAAAGTGGGATGCCACGATCCCACTGTCTCACAAAGGGTTAAGGCGTCGGTTATGGCGTTGCCGGCGCCAGCGGCACACTAGGCCCCTGTGCGTCTCCCACAGATGGACCAGATGAGGATCGGCCTCCGGATGTTGGGTTGTGAGTTGGAGGGTCTTTGTGTAGTGATCGACGTCAGAATGGAGGGCGCGGACCCAGAGTTTGATATCAGCGATAGAATCCGACGAGGGGGATTCCATTTGAGCGGTACGAAAGGCAGGCCAATCGACTAAGCGTGTTTTCCGGAGCGGGGCACGAAGCGGAGCTGTGTGGATCGTAGTCTTAATAATGTAGTGGTCACTACCAAGCGTCTCAAGAAGGTTCCGCCAGTCATGGTGCGGTACATGGAGCAGTAAAGTAAGGTCCGGAGAGGTATCGCGGGTGACGGAGTTACCAAGGCGGGTAGGCGTCAAAGGGTCAGTAAGTAAAGAGAAGCCGTGCGATTGGACTAAAGTGTACAGTCGCGTACCTTTGGCTGTAGGCCGGGTGTAACCACATGATAGCCACATGACTCCCCTCCCCTCTGATAGCCACATGACTATCAGAGGGGAGCGGCGTGCAAGACGACAGGCGTGTTCAAAGAGATAAGAGAAAGATTCCGCACGGGAACTAGGAGGGCTGTACCAGAACCACCTAGACTAGGAGAAGGCATCGGCACTCCTCCCATGACATCACCACACTCAGCCCGTCCGGCCCGTCAGCCTCTGCTTGAGGTGCCGTCGAAAGAAGAAAAAAAAAATACTGCAGCATGTTCGTAGGTATACGTCTAGAATTTATTTGCATCCAGTATAAACTGAGCACTGGCGTGATTGAAAGGACTAAGGCGAATTCTTTCCACGTCAATTTCGGCATTTGGAGCAGAGCTGACCCCCATAAAACAAAATACACTACATATTTTGCAGTTAGAAAGACGATGCGCCGTTAAAACATTTTTTTTTTTTTCAGTCTGTCACACACAGCCGTACAATTCAGGTCACAAATTTTATTTGGCATTGGTTTTCAATATCAGAGAATGACATTCAAACACAATACACACATAAATAAAGTATGACATAGATCTCACTAGCTTAATAAAAATCTGAACTTCACAGTGCTGAATAATTTGAAATGAGGATGAGGAGAAATGGAGGGCGGAAGGCAGGGATGTTAAAAATTTCCAGAGAAGTCGACAACATAACACACAGTTCATATATTATATGTAATGCAGCATACACATTCGTGAAAACAGCTCACATTTTCACTTGAGGGTAGTCAACTTTCTCTTCTTTCCATTATTTTTTTCTTTGTTTATTTTGTCGTTTCTGAAGGCCGCATAATTCTTCAGCAGAGTGTTTACTGCTGGATTAAGGATGTTCTTTCATATTGACTCTTGACTGTGATCAGTTGCACAAGTGTCAAAGTCTTCACTGTCACACAGCAAATACTTCATCACACTTAGAAGTGCAGCTCTTCGATTACTTTCTGCATGAAACATATTCTCATGCTCTTTTCCTGTAATATGTTCCACCACAATCTTGGTGCACAGCACCACATGAACGACACAAGGCTGTGGAAATTTCAAGCCACCTCTGCTCATATTATGAATCAACCCATTATCACTGCATTCAAGCTCTCTTTCAGTAATTGTGAATAAATCACAGCAGTCATTGCAAGGTTGGTGCTTCAAAGCAGCATAGGCACAGTAGCCAGCGATGTACACCAATGCCGGCATGTCTTCCTGGGGCTTCTTTAGCTCACAGCTTCTTAGCTTTATGTTATATTTGTGAATCAGCGTTTCACCACATGGCTCATTGCAAGTGTCAGTGGATGCGGGCATATCTGGCAAGATCAGAGTGTTCTGGAGGCGGATCTTTGCCTCAGCTTCAAATATCTGTGTGATCGACACATTATAATGGGACCCACACAGCTTCCGGTATGTTCCAAACCGAGCTTCGAGGGGATCGGTTTGAAATTTTCCAAGGAGAACATACGTAAAACCGAGCTCCTCCAAGCAATACCTTGACACTTCAATCAAGGCGTATGTGGAAAGCCGGAGAGCTGAGTGTGTCTCTTTTGTCAAAGCACCTGTATGCACACACCTACTTTTCCAGTCGTCGAGCCAGATAACAAATGTGTCGAGGAACTGCAGCTGCTCACCATTGATGTCACGTACTGGCTCTTGCCACACATCTCTCACTCTATGTCCCTTATGGGGAGTCTTGACATTGACGATGCTCCACCATCGCACAATTAAGTCAATAAAATCTTCAGTACCATCTGCAAGCGTCAGATGCAGGATTTCGCCTCTTAGCCTCAAAGCAGATGAAACAAAAGTGTTAAAAATTTGCAGAGCAAGTTTCACATTCTGCCTCTCAATATTTGTGGGATTTAACCCCTTAACCATTTCGGACGAGCGCAGCTCGTCCTTGGAAAGCCGTCCCCAAACCGTTTTGGACGACTATAGCTCGTCCTCGCTGAATAGGTTCTTCCCTTCAGCGTTTCGAACGAGCAGTGCTTGTTTGTTGCTTAGATGGCATTTTGCTCGACAGATGGCAGCACTGACCTGTTAATTTCGTTTTTTTTCTATCACATAAACGTCTTTTACGTATGGCAACATAATAACTGAAATCATCACTAAAAAAATAAGCAGTTTTGTTAAGAAATTCGTTGATATAACAAAGCGGTGAAGGGGTTAATGCTTTATACGTTAGCCCAAAAGCCACTTTCACAGTATTAGTTTGTTCAGCCTCATGAAGCTTTCTGAGTGATGTGAATGAAGCCCCCTCCATTTTATTTTCTGTGGTTCCAGGGGGAAAAGGTGGGTAATATAGACATTTGTCAGCATTTTTTTGGTTTAGCCAATTGTTCCTGATACATTTCAGCAAATGCACTGAGTCAACAATGTGAAAGAGGGGCTGCTGCGGATTAGCTGGATGGGGGTAAACAATTTCTAGCTTCTGAGCCTCACTGAACATGGTCATTACTTTGCGGTTAATAGAATTATTGTCTGTAATGACTGCAACAATATGAATGTTTGCTTCTTCAAGTCTCAAGACTACTTCTTTTACAGTTTCATGAAGCTCCTCTGCAGTAATTTTTGACACAGGAAGGATGTGTGCAACATCCTTGAACTGTGACAGGAGTGACTGCACCATAAATACAGTACAACCTCGTTAATTCGAAGTTATCGGGACCGCGAGAAATCTTCGAATTAAGCGGGTTTTCGAATTAACCGAACACACCAAGAAATAAGACTTAGGCAAAAAAATTCGTTGCAGGAACGTGTTACCTTTATTCGGCATATTTTGAATTACTACTGAAAGTAATCAGAGATGCTGGTCTGCCGTGTCCGGTAGTTTGCGGCTCCTAAGGTCATGCTCTCGAGTTGGTCAAATAGACGAAACATCTCTGAACTTCCACCGCGGCACTTAACAAAACTGCGGATAACGTTCAGCGATCCGATAACTTCACCAAGAGCAGGTGCTCGGGGAGGCTCGTCGGTGTCGTCGTCGCTATCGTCGCTGTCATCGCGCATGTTCGTACCAGCAGTGATCTCACTCTCCAAGTCAGAGTAGCCAGTCTGCTCTTCGCTCTCAATGTTGATATACTCGGCGAAGCTGACTGCGTTGGACTCATCCTCTGCGCAGAGCGCATTGATGCGGTCGCAATACTCTGCTCCTTCTTCGTCAAGAGTAGTAGTACATGGGTGGTCTGCATCGGCATCAACAGTGCTTTCACTGGAAAAACCAGCGTGTCCAAAACACCGCCTGATCAATGTGGGCTCCACTTGTTTCCAAGCGTACACCATGAGGCATATGGCTCCGAGGAGGTCGATGGAGTACTCCTTGCCATTGTCGTAGCAAAGAAGCATGCGCTTGAGCAGGTGGTACCGATAAATCTTCCTAGTTGGTGAATGACGCCTTGGTCCATCGGCTGTGAGATCGAACTGGTGTTCGGAGGTAAAAATACCATCTTGATGGCCTGGAGATGTGGGATGTCGCCATGTGCCGGGCAGTTGTCGACGACAAATAGGACATTCCTGCCCGTGGCCGCGAACTTGCGGTCAAGTTGCCGCACGTACTCTTCAAATATTGCACTTGTCATCCAGGCTTTCTTATTGTGCCTGTAGACGAGTTCATCCTTTGGCGGCAGCCGCGCATTTTTGAAGCAGCGAGGCTTCCCCGTCTTCCCAACGACCAGTAGCGGCAGCTTGTGTTTACCGCACATGTTTGCGCCGAACAGCACAGTAATCCTGTCCTTGGCCTGTTTCCTACCCTTGATGGCGGTGTTCTTCACTGCGAATGTTTTTGTTGGCAGCATCTTATAAAAAAGTGCAGCCTCGTCAAGGTTGTAAACGTCGTCTGCACCGTACTCGCTAAGCAGCGGCGCCAATGTGTGGTTTCTCCAATCCTCGACAACGCTCTCGTTAGTGCTGCCACTCTCACCACACACGGTGAGAAAGGTTAAATTATTGCGTTCTTTAAAACGGCAAAACCATCCATTGCTGCACTTAAATTCCTCGTGCCCAAGTTGTAGAGCTAGGTCGTTGGCCTTCTCCCGCAGTAGCGTTCCATTGACGGGAAGGTGGGCAGCGTTTGCTTTCTGCAGCCAGCGAAGCAGAGCAGCTTCCACATCTTGATACGTGGGAGCCCGCACTCGTGACCGCTTCGAAGAATAGGTCTTGCCGTAAGCCTCTAGTATTTTTGACTTGTTGCTCAATATTGTGGACAACGTCGAGAGGGGCACGCCATGCCTTTTGGCCAACTCGGTCTTCGAACAAGCGCTCTTGCCTGCTTTCTGGATCAAGCAGAACTTCTGCTGCAGCGTTAAAGTCTTGTACTTTGGCATTTCTGCACTGCTACGGTCTCAAAGCTAGCACTTCTGCACAGTCCCGCCCAAAAAAACGGCACAGTAGCCGACCCCTAACCACAGCGCACAACACAAAGAAATGGCGCAGGCGAGACCGAAGCGGCGATGGTGGTGGCGTACTTGCAGCGTCGGAGGCACGGGGGAAGAGTGGGCGAAGCACACCAAGGGATGGAGTGGGGGCGAGGTCACATGATAAAAACCGGTATGCCCGCCGTGTTGCAGTGAAGCACGTCTTCTCCTCTGCAGGCGCGTGTTTCAGCGGTGCGCGAGGCGCACTGTGGACCGATTTTTGTGCAGAGAGTGCTCCGGCTGGGGCGCTTCACCTATAAATCATCACCATTACTATGTGGCTTTGCCTCGCGGCTCCGTAGGGCCGTCGTTTCGCCGGGTTTGCAGCGAAACATGGATCAGGCATTGCTGCATAGCAGTCCAAATTTTCGAATTAACCGGGCTGGCGCAGGCCGCCTGTTCAAATTATCCGGCCAAATTTACATTGGAAAATACGGGACCGCAGAAAACCTTCGAATTATCCGGGATTTCGAATTAACCGAGTTCGAATTATCGAGGTTGTACTGTACATGCGCTGTTTTAGCTGGTTCAGAACAGTTGGCAGCAGCCAACTGTTCGCTGCCACCCTTATATTAAAAAAACTGCTGTAAGTGTATTTCATCTATCATTAATGTAGCATTTCTTTCATGAGCTTTCAGCAGACTTGCCCTCCTTTTCATATACCTTAGGAAGCCCTCTTCATTTTGCTCCTTTAATGGACTGTGCACCACAGACACGCTTGATTGTTGCAGTATGAGGTAACACTAGCTTTCCACTGCTTCTCAAAAACTTGTAGCCATGCGTTGAAATAGTGTACAAAATGCTACACAACACCAAAAGTTCTGCAGAGTACCAAACAGCATTATTCCTTTTCATGAGGAGATGACACTGCTCTTTGAGGAACATCACAGCGCCCAACTTCTCGTCCTCCAGAAGGCCTCCACTTGAAATGTCATCAAGAAGTGAGATCACCAATTTCAGTGCAGCCTTTCCTTTGTCCACGTGGTGTGGTTCTCCTTTAGTGCAGTGATCTTCAACATTATCCAAGAGCTGAACAAGCATGCGGAAATCGTTGATATAATCCGGGATCTCAAAACACTTGTCAGATGTAAGACGAGCACCTCTCCAAAACACACACACAGACATATCCGACGACACAGTCACTGACACAAAAATCTCGGGAGCACCTGCTGTCACTTTGACTTGAGCAAAGATCATGCAGCTGTCGCAAGGTACCGCTGTCTAAAACCTTTTCTCTCCTAGCTTGTGCAGGCGTGCACTGATGTCTTGGAGGCTGTTAATTTTGTTTTCTCGTTCCTCATTCTCATGTGCCAAAGCTGACTGCTTTAAGGCCTCTTGAAGCTGTTCGCTCTCCACACGTGCTCGCTTTGCTTCAGGGTCTTCTCTAGACTGGCGAGAATCCGAAATATATTGTGGGCAGTCGGGAAAGATCGTTGGAATGGCATCAGGCGTAAGCCGGGTGAGCTTCATTTGAACCTCGATGGTCCGTCCGTCGCAGTCCGTGTATTTAGATGTTGTACGTAGGTGCTCGGGCTTGAAATGCCGTTCACAAACCTGCGGAACAACCAGCGCCGTCATACTGTGAAACACATTGACGCCTGCAAAACTGCGACATGCGCTTACAATTCTAAGCCCGAGATCTGTGAAAAGCGCATTTTACTGACCTATGAGCCATTCAACGAATGAATATACACACACGATCGCAAACGCACGCGAGCCCACGTGGTTTACACGTATAAATAAATGGTCACTTGAAAACGTATTCGCATAACAATGAATTATCGTAGTTTGCACTCATACGCTTTCAATGTACATTGTACATATAAATCATTACTGCACTAATTGAAAAGCGAGACAACACTTACCAGTAAATCTTTCAGTTTTCCAACGTCAACATCGTCCCGTCGCACTGCCCGCTGCCATTTTTTCCTTCGTTCGGGATCACTTGGGAACCCAAACAGCCTGACTTTTGGCCCGTTGTCGTAGTTTCCTCTACAGTTTGGCACACAACATCGGCCCATGACATCGAACAAACCGCACGTGTACACAGAGGAATAAATGCAAAAAAGCGAACCACGTGCAGCGACGTTCTCCTGCGGTGTCTCGTGTCTCGATAGCACCGGCTACACGCGTCGCATGCGTCACATAGCACCTAGCGCCATCTGGTGCTCAAGGGCGACACCACACTGCTAGGGCAGAGTGAGATGACGTCAGAGGATGGGTGCGGGCGGGTGCAAAGGCCTTCTCCTAGTCTAGGTGGTTCTGGCTGTACACTGCGAGCACAAAAACGCTGGGGGTCTGTCTAGATGGCGGTAGCAGTTCGAGAAGAATATGGTCGGTGGTGGTGCCGTCGATGTCATGAGTCACCGGCACAAGTTGCTTCGACACAAGCACTGCACAGCGGCTAGCCCCCGATGGCATGCAACACACATATCCTGGGAGGGTAGGCGAACAGCCGGGCTCTTGAAGGGCGATGACGGCCGGTGCGGATGGAGCTGATGTCACAAACTGTAGCAGGGACGAGCGTTTGCGGCGATATCCGCGGCAATTCCACTGCCAGACCACCAGGGGCTCGTTGTCCGGTCGGCGGTCTGGACGGGAAGAGTTACGGCGCAGAACCGCCATGTGGGTATATTAAGAGTTGGGGGCCGCAAGACCAGAGGCGAGAGCGCCGGCGTAGTCTGTTGGGGCGGCACTGTGGTGACTAAACCGCGGGTTTTGCGCTCGCGCCTCGCCGCGGGTGGGGTGGACGCCTCGAGTAAGACTACTTTCTCCTGGAAAGATTGGAGCGACGCCTGCATTGTCGCGAATAGCTGAGTCATTTGGCCAACCGTAGCAGCTAGCTCCTGCGGACCAGTGGTGAGTGCCTGGATGGCTTTCATGATGGAGGGGTCAATAGGCACCACTGGGTGGACCGCAGGGGGGAGTGAAGCGGGTGGGGGTTGGGGTTGCCGCAGAGACATTACTTGACACCGGAGGTCGGCGATCTCCTGGCGTAGCTGCCGGATTTCAGTGTGGGCGGGTTGTGGGGCCACGATGGGAGTTTGGGGGGGACTTGAGGATGCTGGGGCTTGGGGTGGAGCAGCCGCTGCCAAATCCGCCCATCTGAGCCCAGGACGCAAGGAAGGAGAGCGAGGTTGGGATGATGGGGAAGAATTCTTACCTTCCTGCTGGGGTTTCGATTTTTTATATGCTCTCGATTTTCTCTTATTCTTGACCTTGCTGGGCCTTTATGGTGGGGCTAGGAGTGATAGTACGGGTTTTACGGTACCTGGCCTTACACGTGTAGTCCCCGGTTACATGAGGGCCGGCACAGAACAAGCATCACGGCGTGCACTCATGCTGTGCGCATGCACCATGGACGAGTTGAGCGGCCGAGCCACAAGGTCTGCACGTTTTAGTTTTTGGGCCTGGACATGCGTCCTGGCGATGAGTAGTGCATCATAATGCATATACTTTGGCTTCACTTTGCCGGCAAAAGTGAGCCGCACTTTGTTCGAAGCACCCAGTTTCCGCATTTGCAGGATTTCTGCATCTCTCCAACGGAGGCTCTCACGGAGCATGGCTTAGGTGTTGTTGTTTCGGATGGTGACCGCGCCGTAGTAGGCATCGTGCCCATCCGAATGGAGGTGTCTGACGAGGGGCACTGCACTGTATGGGGAGTTGATGGTGAATTCACCGATGACCTCATTGGCAGTCTTCGGGTATGTGGTGTAGGTAGGGACGATGTTTTGATCGCTCACCGGAACAACAGTGATGGCGCGAGCTGCGGCCATCCCAAGGTAGGTGACAAACGCCTGTCTGACGCTGTACTCCAGAAAAAGGGTCGCGAATGACGCTCTTGTTCTGGACATCACAACGATGAAGTTTGTATCTGCTGGCTTCAGTAGCGGAAGCGATATTCAGGACACCAACCGCTTCCCCTGATGTTGTGATGGCATGACGTCGTGCCAAGAGGTGATGGCACCCACGACCTGGCGGCCCGCGGTGGTGGATGCCAGTAGGGCATTGCTGCCCCTCGCTCAGCGAGCAGCCGCAGTGCTCTTGAAGACTTGGTGCGGCTCCAGCGTGGTCGCTCGTAGCAGGTACGATGGCCCACGCCATGCTGTCAGGGTCGTAGCCCTGTATCTTGTCTTGGGAGTCCGCCATGCTTGTCGCAGCGGCCTTTGCCTCAGAACGGTTGTTCAGCACGTCTGATCAATGTGCCGGCCGAGAGGACACCTGAGGGGCGATGTGCGTGGCCTCGGAGCTGTCTAAAAGCATGTCGCTCGCGTTGTGAGCTTGAAGGGGTCTCCTCTAAAATGTTAGGAGCTTGGCCAGAAATTTAGTGTGCAGTGGAGTGTCATCAAGGCTGATTTAGAGGTCTGCACTTGTAAATTATGCCCAGGGATTGGAGAAATACTTCTTTCAGTGGTAATTATTCTGTTTTTCCATACTTGTATCTTTCTTCCATAGTACATTACAAAATGACCTATATGCTGAAGCAGCTTTTATTGCCCACTGACTTTGTTATAACTGGGCTAGACTGTAAGCCAAGTTGCGTAGAGTGGAGCATTTTCCGGCATTCTTCGAATTGAACAACATTGTTAGGCACAGTAAGTAAGGACTCAAGACATAGCCCTTGTCTTTCATCGGTGTGTTGACTGTTGCTTGTCACATACTCTTGGGTTCTTACGAGTATTTCACTCAAAGCTCATGGTCGAAAATGTGACCAAATTTCTTCTTCCATGCAGCTTGACAAGAGCAAAAGCTACGAGTTTTGCGAACCAGTGCAGCCACCAATAGACCCTCCCTACAAATTGGCCAATTCCATGAAGAAGCGAAATGAGTTGGCCAAGACTGTGCTCAACGTAGGTGCCTCGGCTATGGTGTTGGGCGAAGCTGGTGATGGTGCGGCAGAGGCTGTATACCCTGGAATTGTTCCGGCAGAGGCTCTATGCTCTGGAATTGTTCCACCTGACCTTAGCCCTCACATATGGAAGCAAAGTGACGTACCTGAATTGGACGTGAATGCTGGAGCTTCGACCTCGTGGGCAAATGAGGCTGACGACAAGTTAGCAAAGGCTGTACGTTTAGGAATCACAGAATTGAACCTCAGTCAGGACGGCTGCGGGGAGAAGCGTAGCAAAGTAGCTGACACCGTGCCGGACACTAGATTAGTACCAGACGAAGGTGGTGACCGGCTAGTTGAAACTGTGCACTCAGACGCCACTGAATTGGACCTTGGTCATGACTGAATGTGCACAGACATGAGGAGATTCCATTTTTTTTACTATATCGAGTCAGTTGTATGTAATAAAGATGTTTGCAAGCATTCTTTCAACTGTTTTACTTTGACTGGGCCCATTATAGGTTAGTTTCCCCACTGACTACTGCACCAGTCATCATTCTTTCGAGCCTTCCAGCCACTTGCAAAGAAAGGGAGTGTTACATAATGACTGGGTTGAAGCCTTTATTGCAAGCATTTCTTTTTTCCAGTTTCACTAAGATTTAAAGCACTCTCCTAGGTGGAGGCCAGGCATCCTCACTCACTTTCACTGTCAGAACTTGTGGTTGACTCTTCTGTTAAGAGTCACCTAGTTTTTATCACTTAAGTTATCTTTGCTTTCTACAAAGTCATTAGACAACTCCGTAAAACACCTGCCACAATGGAACTCATGCTGTGAGCTTTTGGGGCCAATTGAGGGCCTCAAAACTAAGGGATCAAAAAATAATTTTCCAATGGTATGGTGCTGCCATTCCTTGAGAGGAAAGCCAAGTACTTAATTTGCAGCATGCAACAAATCCAACCGTGTTGCTATTTTCTTCTGGACAGGGCACATGGTATAAATGGCCGTCACATAATTGGTCATGATATTGCCACCAGCTTCCTGTTGAGCTTGAAGTCGGTGTCCACAATGAAAGGATGGTAATAATGGCCAGGCCGTGCATTAGTTAGCATCAATCTGTATACATTGTCTTGTTGCGCTCAGCCAAACAGCACTGGCTGCACCACATGTCCACGTCCTCGGACTGGCAATCAACCCAAGTCTCTTCGTTCAAAACTTCCTTCTAAACTAGAGCGAGCTTGTTCATTTTGAACATGTTTTTAACGTGCTCCAATCACTTGCTACTGCTCTTAAACGAAAATTTAGTCATCATGCGAGTGGTTCTTTGGCTTTACAACTTTTCAACTAATTTAAAGACATCAAGCTGCAAGGTGAAACGTACCCAAATATCTCATGTTCCTTCGCCGACCTTCGTTGGGGACATTGACGGATAGGGCGTTCTGTGGGATCAACTATAATGCGATGCTTTGCTACTGACATCTGTTTAACCCTTCTGCTGTCACGGATGTACCGGTGCGTTTTCATGCTTCCCCATCACAGTATCACTGACGTACTGATACATTCTCTATCGTGTGTTCAGAACTTCGCAGCAGCGCAAAGCTGGCGTGTTTGGACTTGCCGTGCCACGACATCTGTCGAATCTTTGTACAAGTGTGTTTTCACGCCATGCTATGTTGGTACAGTTGAACCTCGATATAACGAAGTCCTACTTGCAGTCGAAAATTTCGTTACATCGCGAATTTTGTTACGTCGAGGTTCCCATGTTTCAGCTGTCAAAATAAAGTATAACTGGTTCGTGGAGCACTGCTAGTTGATGGGAACTTGTAAAACACTTATTGAGGAAATACGCAAGAAAATCTAGTATTAGTAGCGCTAACAAGGGCACCGGATGTTTTCTTCTATATCAGGAGCATAATGAGCGATAGCAAACACCGCGACGGCATCATTTTTCTCCGTGTGCGCATAGCAAAGAACGAGCACAGTGCCTAGTACTCAAAGTTGCCACAAGATGTCGCCACTGGTATCATCATCATCATCATTAAACATTTGTAGGAGGGCACGCATCAATGGGGAAAAAATAAAGAAAAATATGTTCGTATCACTCACGCCGGCGCGGCTACCTTGGGCGTGGCTCGTTCTTGCTGAGGGTGGGATTGTGCTCGCGACGAAGCGCTTGGCGAACGCTTATGTGACGGTTAAGTGAACGGTTTCTATCAGTGCTTAATTGCATCGCTTTTTTTGCTCTGCACTTTATTCACTGTATGCGACCAGGGCTCGTTTTTATTTTCTTTTTCTTTCGCCGCTCGCCCGTTTTAACGGTACGGTCACACTAGCTCTATCAGTTTGTCGACACTGGACTTTTTTCTTTTTCTACGAGGACATCGCACGCACAAAAAAAAAAAGAAGCGGAAGCTGCAAGAAAATTCGGTTTATTAACTCAATGGTCGTGTTATTCATGGAATTGCGAGACTGTTTCATGAATGCTAAAAATGTTTATTGGAACTTTGTGGAGTATTTGCAGTCGATCCAGTTCATGGGACCACAAAGAACTCCGTCAACTTCTACTGATGCTTTTTAATAAGCGTCGGCATTATAAGGCGCTCGTATGTAGACAGGGCTACCAAGACCTGCTCACGTAAATGCGTGCCCGCGTGCGCATGCAGAACATCCAGCGCATCCATGACTTGCGTCGGTGTAGGCGCGCTGCTCGTCACATGGGCGTCTTGGTCAGAGTCGTCATCCTCCATTCCCGTGTCGGTGACACTGAATTATAGCGGCATCATCCAGCTCTACGGTTGTAAGAGCACAAGTGTCGCTGAAAACGAAGTCTTCAAGCGTCACGTCGCTGGGAGCACCACCCTGATCGCAGAGCAGCTGCCACGAGTCACCGATGTCTGTGCTGGATGTGGATGGCATGCTTTCGTGGTCGTCGTCATTAGCTTCGCAACCCAGTTCTTGGTTTGAGTGCATGCTATCCTTGAAGCCCGCCTTTTTGAAGCAGTTCGCTATAATCTCGCTGCTCGTGGACTCCCATGACAGCAATAGCATCTCCAAGGCCATGAATACGGCAATTTTGGTCTCTTTTGAGCTCAATGTTCAGCAGCAGCCTTTCAAACACCCGCTTGCGGTACGAACATTTCACGCTGTTAATAATACCCTGGTCCAGTGGTTGTATCAGGGAGGTGCAATTTGCGGG
>JAJIZL010067127.1:0-15164 GCA_023969395.1 Amblyomma maculatum
GAAAGCATTGGGGATTGTACTTTGTCTTTTTTTTATTTTTACTTCTATTATCAAATAAATGAGTAATGTAATCTCTTCATGGGAAGGATAATTAAACGAAAAACAACGGGCCGAGGGTGGGAACCGAACTCACGACCTCTGAATATCGCGCCCGGTGCTCCCCCCTGCTACTTTCTTGGGTATTAATGTTGTCTGTATACGAACCTTGAGTTCAGTTGGAAGAGTTTATTCATCGCGTTTAATAACCCAAGGCGACACAGGCTGTAAGAGACGTAGCAGTGGAAGCATCCGGAAAGTTCAGCTACCTGGTGTTATTTATTGTGCATTGACATCGTACAGATGCTGAGACGCTGATAGACGATGCAGCTAGACGAAGGTGCAGCGCATGACGAAAAAATCGCTGCAGAGAAAACAGTCGTGATGACCTCACCAAAACAAAAAGAGAACCTTGAGCATTAAAAACTGCCGTCTGTGGCGAAGATCGCGCTACGGGGATCACGCTACAGCCATATAGCCATATTGCAGGGGAGATTAGCTTGAAGGTGCCAGGTCACGCCGATTGTTTAGATGCTAAATTGTATATGCAATTCTTCCTCGCTTACAAAATTGGAAACCGAGTTCCGGTTTGCTGACCATTCGTGTTAAACGAAAACAATTTCAAGATTTCTTTATAAGGAAGCAACCAATGGCTATAAAACAGAGGGTGCATAATTGCTGCCGACCTTCTATACGGCCCTATAGTCTATAGAGTCGATGCCTATAGCCTATATAGCCATATATGGCCAAGGAAATGTATAATGGGTTTAACATATGCAGATAGTTAGGCAGTACAACCGAATATTTTTGTATAACAGCACACGCTCTTTAATTAAGTGCTTGAAGCAAGAACGCTAAAATCAGCTTGAAGCCTTGGAGTTTTTGCGAAGACGTCGGAAAACTAACTGACAGGAAAACATCGAGTGCTCGTATTTCTACACGAAATGCATTCAGGTTTTGTGTAATTCACCAAACGTTTTGTTAGTAGCACAGAGAGGATATTATGTAACATATTTGAAGAAAGCAACCTGGTCTCATGCTTTGTCTCTGACTCATATAGTGTAGCCTACAGAATATTTTAAAAATTAACAAGTCCTTACAAGCTGGTGCAATGCTTTCCTTTTTATCATGAAGCTCTACCCTGAGAAGCACCGTACGTGCTCCACCATTCGACTGGAATGCAAAAGATACAACGCGACTGGAGCCAAAGACTGTACGTAGATTTCACGCTAGAAGTCTGCCTCCATCGTTCGATTCTTAGGTTTCGTGCCGTCGCTTGTTTGCTTCTAGTATTAATAGTAGCAGTAAGTGGCTATTTTGTTGTAAAATATTAAAAAAAGTAAAAAGTTGTTCACCAGCTCCGGTATCTGTTATTTAATCGCTAGAAGCACCGGAACTGGGGCACCAGAAACAAAGGGATAGTGAGGAGCAGAAAGGGGAAATAATTAAGGCGAGCGACACGAAGAAATGAGAGGATAGCTTGCGTCTATATTTAATTTATTTTCGCATTTTATCTTGTATAATTAGAGATTAGATGTTCTGCCCGAAACAAAGGGTATAAATATATGTGTAAGCAGCTTACATTTTTCAGGGGAGATGGTAGTCACATCGTCTAAAAAAACGTAGGAGCATGTAAAATGTGCACTACCTCTTGAATCTCATCTCAGTGACAGCGCTGAGTAAGAGGTGCTAAAATAATTCGATACCATACCGTCGTCTGTGGGTGGCTTTGGATCTGAGGGATAAGAAAGGCGATGTATTAACGGCGTACTGATAAACTGCATCTCCGCTGCTCCAGGCACCGGCATGTTCCCGAAAAACAACCGAACAATTGAAGCACAGGCAAACATAGGAACGCATAAGTTCATCTTTAGAGATTAATTAACTTAAAAATTGCAAGACAAATAAATAGCTGGAAGCATCACAGTGTATTAGATTATAGCTGAAGACACTACAGCTTTCTTTCAAATGAAGCGTTACCTATTTTCTGGGAAGATGGTGTCAGAAAGGGGTCTTAACAACAAGTTTAGAACAAATACTATTTATAGCTTGTTATTCCTGATGTGCCTAGCAATTAGGCCTCAAAGACTAAGCTCAATTGGAGCGGTAGAGATTTTTAAGCTTGTATGTTCGTTTCTTCATGTGCTGCTTGCTGATCTGGCCACATTTGTAGCCGTCGACAACATATATATCGACGCCGCGTCGTCTGCTGCATGTTTTGTGCACGCGTAGCGTCAACTGCGGCGGAACAAACGCCTGGTGCTGCAAACGGGGTTTCTGGTCGCTGAGAGAGGTTTTAGCCTGGAAAATAGCGGCGTCTGTGGGTGGAATTCATTTGCACGTCAGCTGTCTTGTACGAAATAAGGCGCGCGTCCTGACACGCTCAATCAGGTAGTACGCAATATAAGCAAACACATCGCAACATCAACAGACAAAATACGTCGTGTACGAGCGCCGACCGACCGCGTTTTTGTACAATCTTCGAGTACCAGCCGACGGCGCAGCAGTAATAACGTTGGCAGCAGCGTACGGTCTATGGCGCTGCGCCATAGAGAAAGCTGCGCGCCGAATACCCCGTGCCTTGTAGTATCGTTTAAAACCTTCAGTCTCAGGTCTGCCATCAGCCGCATCATGGAAAAAGACGATAAGGATGTCGCAAGCTTAGCGCAATAGTGCGGCCCGCGAGTGTGGCGGATGACGGCGCTCTAGATGCCTGTTTCTCCGGAATCTTAGCTAGACCTGCTTTTCTTCGCATCGTACACACAGCGAACAGTACTTTGTGAATGATCAGCACCACGTTATATAGGAAATAAGCTACTCTGTGAGGAACCTTCTTTACGCTTAAAACCCGCAGTTCGGTAGGAAAAGAAACATGAGATTATTTGCGGCAAGGCCTTAGCAGTGGTTGTAGCAATGATTGGAGCCCGGCCGGGGACACAGGCTTTGCTGCTGGGTGCAGCAACTCCCACGGTATGAGGAAGATTCCTCAAGAATGATTATTTTAAAATTTTTTTCCTACCATCAGTTCTGATTAATTTTCTCACTTACTGGCGCATGGGGATCCGCCGCAGCACTTGCGCAGACGGCACGGTAGGCACGGTTGGTTCGGTCAACTAGGTGGGTTTATGGCAGCAAGGGGGGGGGGGGGGGGGGGGGGGGGAATGTTTTGGGAAATAAACACTAGACAGCGTTTAACTGTTTTTCCTGTTTGGGAAATATCCTGAGTAAAGCCATTGTGCGCTATGCCGCAAATTGTGTAAGCAGGAAGGATTGCTTTACATTTTATCGCCAGTCTATCAGACACAGTTCCGCAGCAGACGACGTGGCGGTCGTTGTCTGATACCAAGCATTTTAACATGGCAATCGCTGTCTGTGGAAGGAGTTTCACGGTATCAACTTTAGTCATTTAGTTCGAAATAACGAATACGTTTAGGAAGCTCAAACTTCGAAAATAAAATAATAATCTCCAGGATTATTGACAAGGCTGTCAAAGTGGAATATATGGGATGACATTGCCATGACCTTGCTAAAGGTGATACACAGTGACAGTGGTCTAAATTTTTTGAGTCACTCTATAACAATTACCCTACTTGACGACAGGTATTAAGACTCATGATGTGCCATTTAGCACATCCAAACCAGCCGCTGGAAAAAATGCGTTCTTTCTTATAGTTCTTTAGCTTTAATTTAGCTTGTCTCGTTGGGAAGTGAATGGAATTTAATGAAAGGAGGAAGAGGAGTATAGAAGTGAATGTCCAACGCTAAGCACGTAGAGTATGATCGCGATGTGGCAATACCGCTAGGTATGCCTATGGTTTCTTTCGGTTGGTCTCGGAGAGCCCATGCAGGAATCTGAGGTAAGATAAAGGCAGATTTTGGTTTTCTAAACACAAGGCGCTCCGTGAATTATGTCAGGCTTGTCAAGCACGTAGTCGTGCTCCATCATACGCATCATGGGCGGTGGTGAGCGAAAGCGCCAATGGGCTCTCAAGCGCTTATTCAGTGTAGCGGCAAAATGAGCACTCTCACTTCGTCGATAAATTGCAGTGGACCAAGTGCAACTAAAGAATGAATAACTACAAAACTATGCTTCCTGGAAAAATGAGGGCTCTCAATTCGTCGACCAATGCCAGTTGACCAAGTGCAACTGAAACAATAATTGTTACAAAACCACGCTTTCTGAATCCGGTGCATTGAACCACCACTCATTTGAAGTTTTGCATTCAGTATTTTGTAGGTGAAGTATGGGCGTCTTGGTGAGTACAATGCACAGTGAGGCTTCAGGATGTGGCATGAGTGATTCTAGCTAGATTGACGTTAGAACAAGTAAAGACACATAATAAAGGCGACACTGAACTCTGACACGGTCAGTACCGCTATTTACGGAAACTGCATCATATATAGGGGCAACGTGGCTCTACTGGCCGTCTAGTAAACACAGGTCTTGAAAATATTTGAGCAGTGCTTCGTCATGAACCTGTTCCAGTGTATTCTTGTGCTCATGCCACTTTAGCTGTCTACCAAGCATCCAAATACTACCAGAATCGCATATCCTTGTTTTGCATTAATAGTGAGTTTAGGTAATAGAGCTTTAGCTTATCGTGATCCGCGATCCCCTACCACAATCCGCCACCGCGCGTTCCACTGCGCTTGCCCAGATCCCCTTGACGCCGATAGATGGCGCCACATACTTGATGTCCGCCCATAGACCTGCCGCGTCGGTACCAATCAGCCTGTGCTCCCCGCCCACGCACGGTAGCGGATCGCGGATCACGGTAAGCTAAATCTCTCTAATGATATATAAAATATTTGTTAGGGTAATGCTCCAATGTGGCGTAGATATGTGCATAGGGTCTGAAAAGACTAAGAACGCACTAAAAAATTAGGTTTTAAAATGTGCCTACTTTTCTTGAGGAAGGCGAACCAGACACCGACGCCGACCACGAACATGGTCATGAATATGATGAGAATCAGGACGCAGTACTGCATTACCACGTTGCTGGCGGGCCTGGAATTCAAGTGCAACAAATACGCTGTCAAAACACTTTTATCGTCTGCACGTTCCGCTGACACGGAGTGTTTTGTTATTTCCTACTGGTTCAGTCTTACTATATATAACCCGCGAGGTGTCGCACTTGCTACGGCGTTCAACTACCATGCCCTAGGATGTGGGGTCGAATCCCGGCCTCCGCGGTTTTTTTTTTTAGCGGTCGCTTTTCGGTGCAGGCGAACATCAAGGCACCCGTGTGCTGTGCGATGTGAGTGTACGTTGAAGAGCCCCAGGAGGTGTAAATATCTGGTGTCCTCCACTACGACGTCAACATATCTGAGTCGCTTTGGGACGGTAAACCTCACAAACCAAACCTAACCAGACCAATCTTACGATATATTTGTGTTGCTTTGAATGAATATTCGTTGAAAAACAGAGTGATGATTCGATGCTAAAAATACTTTTTTTTTTCCTTGATAAGAACTTACTTCGTGCGTTGCCCTAATAACGAATGACTGTTCCATGCAAATATTCTCCATGACTCCATGAATGACTCCATGCAAATATTCTCATCTTGGCAAAGGAGGAGTGTAGAGTAAGATTATGTCCTTATTGTCCAGTAAATTGTACCGCAGCCGCTGACACATGAGGTCAGATATGCAGATGTCAGGAGAAAATCTTGGTGAGCAAGTAGCGACTATGCAGCCGACCCTAATTATTACCTCGGATGTCACATATGTAAGCTTAACCATCGCGACGTATTCATGTTTTGTTTTCCGGGAAGCAATGACGTGTTCTAAACATGAAGACGCAGTTCGATGTTTTAATGAACCAAATTTAAAAAGTGTTCATCATTGGTTTTATAGGAAAAAGTTCTAGGGTACTTGACATATGTTTGCGGACATTTTATTTTGTCTAGCCTTTTATATCTCCGTGATCTGCCTCTATTATGACTAATTGCGCAAGACTAATGTATTTAGCCTTTCTGTCGTCACCGCTAGTGAGTGCAGTCGGCAAGGTTAGCATTTGAATCTATTTGCCGTTCGTGCAGCTAGAAGAGGTCCTCTTACTCCAGCAATGTCTTTTTATAACGCAGGTGTGCTTCGCAAGTTGCACCCAATAACGCCTCTGTTAGTTTGCCGGACGTCGTTCTGCCCAACCGGGCGCCTACCTGATGTATTAGGGTAAACAATCACGCATGACCCTGCTTAACGCACTATCAAAAACTATAAAGCTAATCGCGACTGCTTACCGCAGCTCTCAACTCTGGTACTCTATTCAGCTTCATTAGCTAAAGATTACAAATGACAGTATCATGAACGTGGTCTAAGCACTAATACATGTCGCCCCTTAGAAAGAGTTATTGATGAATTCGATTGAAACATTTTACTCAATAAATAATAACTACCTCGTGAAATTCTGCAATCAGCTGCTGACATACTCACGGGGGCTGTTGGATGGCAATCCTTGACATTCCCGATCGCATGGAGGATCGCATCATCCCCGAACGCATCATCGACATTTCCGCCATTTTAATCTCTGTTTGTGACGGTTTCCGGTCAATATCAAGCAGGACACTACAGAAAGCAAGAAGATAAAAGGGCGAGAACAAACGTTGTATAAATAATAAAACACTAAAAGAAAAGCATATAAGCCATTATGGTTAATCTATCTGTTCCTTCATTGGCTACTTCTATCAACGATATGCTGTATATAACAAAACCTGACGCACTACAGGTACTATGCAGGGCGGCAGAGGGTGATGCTTTATGTAACGTTATATGCGAGATGCTCTCACTAATGTACACAAAGTGACTGATTTGTTTCCTACGTCTGCGGAAAGTCCAGTCATACTGGTACTGATAGATCTGCCGGCAATTGAATAGAATTGATAACCGAAGGACATGTGCCCAGTATTAGAGTACAGTAATGGCGTATTGAGTAGCATACTTGATGCACCAAAAAAGCGGATTTAATGAGCGATTTGTGCCCTCTGTCAAAGACTAGAAGAACCAACTAAGGATTTTGTTTTTAAAGGCCAATCAATACAGGACGTAAGGTAGAGAGCGAACCACTTGGCGTGACCAAATAAATCTAGTTTGAGGCGACCAGAATACACTTTCTAAAACTGTAAACGATGCGTCAGTGTTGAGGAATACGATTTTGTGGGGTATAAAAGTTGCATTAGTTGAGCACGTTACCTGGTGCGCGATGTAGGACTACTGCAATCTTCTCATCGAACGCCTTCAAAAACGAGCCCCTGCGATATTCTGTAGGTCAACTTCATCATCTGTCCTCTGCTAAAGTCACGCTCACAGCGTGACCGCGTGCTTTGGAAGCTAATGCACGTTCTATTTTATAAACGCTTGGGAATGTGTATTTCTAAACATGAAGTACATAAGACAGACAATGCACATTGTAAAAATTCGCACTGGCCTTAAAAACCTTAAAAACCCCTTAAAGAAGGGCTTTCGCGACTGCGTGGAGCTCCGCCGAACTAGCCGAAGATTTTTGAGCCTGTTTCCCGGGTTTCATTTTCTTCATGCAGATGGCTTAAAAGTGACCACTCTTGACGCAGAATGTGCAGGAAGCATGACGAGATGGGCAGTCCGAACGCGGATGCGAAGCACGGCCACAGAATAAGCAATAATGGGTAGGCTTAACCGACGGTGGCTTCCCTATTCGCATGGGCGTTGCGTCGACAGCGAGCGATGGCGGTTCTAGTCATGAATTTTGCGTTCGTTATCAGCGTATTTGTGCTGACGTGCTTGCGTTAATTCCTCTTGCAAAACTAACTTCGGGCTTCGACAAAGTTGGTCTGAGAACTTGCGGTCCAACACAACCAACGACGAAACGGTCGCGCACGAGCCTATCTTGAGTAGTTGACAATGAGTAGCTGCAGTGCTTTACCATGGTGCAAAGCGTGGTCAAAAATGAATCGATGGTCTAACCCGGTTGCTGCGTCCGACAATAAAAACGGGCACAGTCGTACAACTCGTTTAGCGGGTGCACGAACTGGTCTGTTAACGCCTTCTTGACAGCTGCTATGTCACTGGCATCGGCCTCTGCTAGCGTCGTTGAAGCAAGAACCGTTCTTGCTTGCGGCTCCATGCAGTATAGAATGGAACGCACCTGAACTTCACGTGCAGCGGTAGACAGTCTCGTTCCATAATAAGAGCCGCCGAACTGTAGCAGAAATTTCGGCCAGGTGCCTGGGCTGTTAAAGTCGAACAGCTGCGGTGGGCGAAGCACCGCTCCGAGTGAGGCGGCGGCGGCGTCGTTCATCGAGAAGAGCCGAAGAGCGCCGAATCAATAGCTTCGTGATCCCACCCACGCTAAGCAAGTCAAAGACCATCAGGCTTTATTGCACCCAAATATATAGTCGGGGAAGCAGTGGTGCAACCTAGCGGAACTCACACATACTACAAAAGGCACATCTCTTATCTATAAATGACAACCTTCAGAAGTATAGGAAAAGAGTGCTTCAGACACTTATGCTCCTTTTAATGGCTTTAGTGTTGTTTGCTGCCCCCAATAAAAGCAGACATCAATGCCTTAGGCCACCCTTCGATCCTGAAGGGTGTTATAAACGCAGTAATGGTGCAATGCTCTTAGAGGGTACCGCCACTTTGGACCAGCAAACTTTTGCCACATACTCGCAGGTGTTGAAAAAAACCTTTGAATACTCATCGAAAATGCCTAATAGTTGACGCGATAGTGTTCGTTTTCCCGGCAAGGCGCAGTGTGTATCGGAGTTCGTGGAGTACACGTACACTTATACTTGAACGCTTACGAGAGGTACAACTGTCGTCGGCTTGAGGCCTTGCCACAAACAAAACTTCGAAATAACTAGTCGTCATCCTAATCATCATCGGCCTGACTGTCGCCGATGTGGCAGCAAAGCCCTCCAGCCTATTGCTCCAATAAACCCTGTTCGGTGCTAGCTCATCGTCTTGATTCTTGCGAGCATCTTAACCACTAGATGGATGCTAAACAGTACTCGCTGCAGTGTGATGCCACCTTACAGGCTACATAACCAGCGGCTGTGTCACAATTAATAAGTCGCCTGTATTTCCTCTCATATTTTTTTAAGCATTGGCGATGGCGATGATGGCATCTGTTCGACCGAACAACCTGTATAAGATAAAGCGATAGACGAGCTCTACACCTAATATTTGCCCGTAGCGCTGGATAAGGCGAAATGATAAATCATGATCAGCAGTGCAGAAGGAATGAAAAATTAATTGGCTGGTTAATCGGTAAAAGTGGGAATATGGAACAATTTAATTATTGGACAAAGTGTCTTCTGTGCGTGGTTTCCGAAAAAAATTTCAAAAACATGAAAAGAACAAAACACACTGGGACAACAATGTACAATATTATAGTAAAACAGCACACAGTACTAAATAATAAGGAAGTGACAAAATATTTTGCAGTGAGTATATGGTCACACCCCGTATATCAATACTGCAGCTGCAACATACACCGTCGGGAGCTCTGACCGCCTAACATATTTATTGCCGTGCGTACTCCTTTGGGTTCACAGATGTACAGTCGCGAGAAGAATAAAATAGACCATGTTTCCGGATTCAAGGATTCAAACGCTTCTGTCATATCCTAGAATAAAATAAAAGGTTGCTGTCCTCACGTGAAAAGCGTGTGCAAAAAGCATGCGTTATGTTTTGCTAATTAACGCGTCAGAATTAAGACTGATTGCCATAGCTTGGCCTAGATTCTTCAGTCCGCGACAGTACGTAGGCGAGCTACAGGCTCGAAATTTTCGTGGCGAGAATCTTGTTCAAATCACTTCGACGGCAGTTGTCGACATGAAACGTTGACAACCTCCGGGGAAAGCTTTGACTCCTGGAGGAAGCAGCTGGCAAATTAAGTAACCCCATAGTAGTACTGAAAGACGCACTAGCATGCGACAAATTAGATGATGTGGTCACCGAAAGTATACGGGCGCGTTCCTGTTATGCCAAATGATCAATCCTACTGATTTTGCTAAATGCTTTTTGAAAGCTTTCCAAGGCCTTCTTCAGCACTATACCGGAATGGAAAAAGCTCCCATCTCCGAGCTGCTATGCAGTCTTCAAAACATGGGTGTGAAGTTCAACCTGACCACTGTAAATAAAGCGCGTATCAGGAACTATGACCCGTTTGTAAACCCTCCCTTTGGTGGTGGAGGCCCTACTCAGTGCGACAGACGAAATCTCTCACAGCGTGCGGAAGGTTGGAGCAATGGGCATCCGCCCTTTTCTGGTTCGGCGTGTACCTGTGGCGCATGTCTAGGGTCAACGCAGAATAACAAAGCGCCTGGCAGCGCTATTGCTATTGATCTCCACACGGCTATTGTTCTCCATGCTCCGTCTGAAATTATCTTCTCTAACCTAAAGGACATGAGCTCCAAAGCGGCAAAAAATGCAAGAGGGGCGAGAGATGTTGGTGCTTTGTTCCGGAGACCAAGCGGTACAAATATTATCTGGCTAGTTCCTAGCCAGTGTAAGAGTAAAGGCCGCCCTACGCCATCTTTATGGTCGACTATTTCGCATACCCTTTAAACACACAACAGTCGGCATAATTTAACAAGGCTCAGTGGGCTCCCGCCCCCGTATTAGCTGGCGAGGCGAAAGTTAATGTGCTCAACGAGCTCTGCTTTCTCAAATCTAGGCTTAAGGCTAGTAGTCAAGTTCTCGTATGATCAGACTTGTGGGAGGGGCATAAGTTTCGAACAAATGGCATTTTTCTCAAAATATGCCATCTCCTTTAGCGGCAAGTGCGCGGCAAATACCGCGGCTGCCTAACTTCGATTGGCATTCACAATGAGTTGCCTCGTGAACGATTATCGCCGCCCGTAGAGAACGTCATGCCGAGGAGAGTGACGTGTTCAACGAGGGCGAGACTACTTGCAGTGAGGCAACTTGACGACATTATTATAACGCCTGACTTTTACATATGTTGATCTTGGCGTTCGAAAGGAGGGCGTACTCTGCATAAGAGCGAAATTTTTCACAAAACGCTGTTTATAACAAACCAACAGGAAGACATCGTCTGTAAATGATAGCACTGTGACACTTGCGGTACCTGACATTGACAGCCGCGCATTTCTTTTGGGACCATTCGCAGCGAAAGAAGGATCTATAGCAAGGACGATTATAATGGTTGGTAGGGGACAGCCCCGCCTAACAGCCCGAGTGACGGGAAAGCTCGGCGTGGCAAGTTATGAAAGATATCTGCCGTTGTTATGGCGTACAGCTGACTTTGATACGTACTAAAGCCATAGAAGGGAATGTAACCTGCAAGGACATCAAAACAATAGGCATGTTTCAGACAATCAAATTCTTCTCTTGGTCAACGATGACTTACATTCCCCTATCCCCACAATTGCTGGACGCTGGCTATCAGATCCCAGATAGAGTTTAGCTTAGGCCCGAAACAGAAAAATTGTAGATTATAATTAGTTTAAGTAAGACACGTTTGGCGTGGGCAAGAAGGAGGGCTGTGAGGAACTTGTAACCGACATTGAGCAGCATAATAAAACGACATACCAATGGGTTTCATTGGTTCGCGTCAGGGTTGGGAAGCAGCATAATACGTCCTCGGTAAAAAGAGTGTGGGATGAACTCTCTGTTCAGTGCGACGTTCAGTGTCGGCCTTATAAGAGTTTACTGGATGTGGGGCCAAACCGTCCTCTAAAATTCTACGGGGTTGTCTTCCGTTCCCGGGAACATGCCAGAATTCAACCCGTGCATGACTTATCACACTTCAGTGCCAGTGTACTCGCATGATCTAGAAAACTTCGTCATCCTCTAAGCACTGGACATTGCAAGCAAAATGTGCAACGCGCTCTGAGCATTCTGTGCTTCTGTCACACTGTTCGTGGCAAAACAGCTCATAGAACACAATTGTATAACACGCGTTCTATATTGCCTCGTTTAAAACTTTCCTCGCCATCCTCCCTCAGCACTGTTGCGACTTGTTTCGATGCTCTTTTCGTGGTGACGTCATGTAGTGTAAGACGTATTGAATTTGGATCGATAATGGGGCGTTTGGAGCAGCAATGCTACAGCGATGAGTGCTTGCTAACATAACAGTTAGGAGTAGCAATCACGCTGGAATTGGAGACATATGACTGCGTTCTGGTGACCGCTATTCCCCTAAGCTCACAATACAACACGCCGGTGGGATTCTGTCAGCTTCCTTTAGTTCTTCAGCACAACACATACACATACAAGGAAGAGGACACCATGAGTGCAACTAAGCAGTATGCGTCATTGATCGATGCCCTTAATTGCAAATGTATCAAGGTCAATATTAAGCCCAATTAAAATCGCACAAGCAAAAATGGATAGCTGTCTAAGAAAGGTGACAAAGGAAAAAAGAAATCGTTGGTCGGGGAGCAGGCAGCCGGCGCATGCACATATTTACCCCTAATTTACATTAGCCATAGTAAAAGTAAAGCACGACAACGCATGCTTAAGTGTTTAATGTACAGCGCCTACCATGAAGCAGACTGTGCCTAAATACTGCTACCACCACACAATGACAGCCTGACAGAATAAACTGTGAAGACAAAGGCTCTCGACGTACTCACAATGGATGCCTATGGTCGCTAGCGTTAATTCCTGCCACACACTGAAGTTATCACTCACTCCATAAGTACTTAGATCACACTCCTGCTGAAAAAAGTCAACTTTCTGTGGTCTGGCGAACTCCGTTACACCACGCTGTTACGCTGTTATCAGGGTTACAAAAGTACTGAGCGTTGAACGTGAGTAAGCTTAACAAAGTTTTAATGACAATAAAACCGGAAGATAGCCATCTTGCCCCACACGTGAGACTACTAAAATACGAGGAGGAGAATGCCTTTACAGCTTTGGTCAGCAGCCCTCCAATACGGCTCCTTTTTCTCTCGCTCTTCTTTCATTCCCTCCTTGCTCCCTTGCCTTACGGTGAAGTTCAGAGCCTGTCTGCTTTCTGTCCCCGAATGGCGTTTTATTCAAGAAAAGCTCCAACACTGTTGACCGAGCGCACCTCCTAGTAGTGAGGGTTGACCTGCGCGTCGATACCCTTTTTTGCTCGCCATTATGAGCCTATCTCTGGCCACTTGGGCTTCACACGCACACTTACCCGAGTTCGTCAAGCTTATTATTGGACTAAATTTGCTGGCGCGTCCATCGCTACATCAAAAGGCTGCCGCGAGTGCCAACGTTGAAAGACTCCGCCTCTCAAGCACGCGGCTTTGCTCCAACCAATTGCGTCGCCTCGGACGCTGTTTGACCAACTCGACATCGACCTTCTGGCCCTATTTCCGCTGTCATCGGCCGGTAACAAATTTTTTATAGTTGTCGCGGCTGACTATCTCACCCGGATAGCAGAAACCAAGGCAGTGAAGCATGGTTCGTCATCTGAGGTCTCATAGGTTTTTATGAAGCAAATCTTGTCTTGAAGCGCCGTCCCAAGGCATCAGCGATCGAGGCATGGTGTTTACGGCACCAATCAAGCACGAAGTATATGAGCTCACTCACACGAGCGATTGCAAAATCATGTGCCTATCTCCCACCGACGAATGGCCTCAATGTGAGAATAAATAAGACTATAGCCGACATTATCGCAACGTTCGTAGACTCGCAGCGCAAAGCCTGGGACGAGATTCTCCCTTACGTTGCTTATGCCTACAACATGGCTAAGCCAGAGAGGACGCGTTTTACACCATTTCGCCCAATATACAGACGCGGCCCTCTGACAATGTTGGATGCCATGCTTTTGTGCTGCACTGATGACCATCAGCTCACGTCAGAAGCCAAGCAGTTTGTTCAGTGTGCCGAGGAAGCTCGTCAACTAGCGGACATTCACATTCAGCAACAGCAGGGCATGGAAGCGCGCCGCTACAACCTCCATCGTTCATATGTCCAATACCATCCTAGAGAGCAATTTGGATATGAACACCGGAGGGCCGGCCTGGTTTGTCTGAAAACTGATGTTGCTTTACCTGGATTTTAGAGAGTTTGGCGTCGTGTCACGGAAGTGCGGCACTCGCGTCGGGACGCTCCGAGGTCGGGCACGTTCTCTGCACGACGCTGTATTTCAGTCGATGATGTGGAATGCGCAATGCGTTTGTTTGGTTGTTGCGTAGGACACCTATCCCGCCTCCGTTATCTATTGATTTTTTTAATAACGTTGTTGATTGCCTCAGGGCATAATGCAATAAGTAAAGAAATTCAAGGGTGTATTTATTTAAAGAAAAAAGATTGGCATTTCTAATAAAGTTCAAGAGAGAGCGGTGATAAGGCCCTTGCGTCCATACAATGTATGAAGATGAGTTGTTCGGCGAAAGGGCCGGCGGAAGATGCCGTCAGGTGCCGAATTCTCGCCGGCTTCAGTGCCGGGCAAACCCACAAGTGGTGAATATCTGCCTCGTGATGTTCTGACGTGCAGACAGGACATTCTGGACATTGATATAAATATCGATCTTGAGGCAATGTTCGTGTCAGAGCAGGTGTGAGGGTCACCCCGACTCGGATCCAACGTAGCACAACCTCCTCAGCCGGGGTAAGATCACTTGCGCTCAGTGTCCGCTTTTGTTTCTTTAGAAAGGGGAGTAATGCCATCTGGTGTTCCTGATATTCTCATGCGGCGCCTAAAAGAAAAGGACGCTGAAGTTAGCTCGCGTGCTCCCTGGGAAACGCTGCTACCTCATTAAACTTTGCCCTGTCATTTAGGCAAGTCTAGCCCTGTTTTCGATTACAACATAAACAACCTGCCAGATTTTCAAAATGAGCCATTCAGGTAATGTATGCTGACGACACCGCAATTTTAGTAACTTTAGAAGGTCACTCTGAAGCTGAAGGTCTGAAGATCAGTCTGAAACCAGGAATTTCAATATCTTATTGTCTCGTTTCTGTCAAAGAGTTTCTCAATAAATACTGACAAAAATAAACACACCATCTTTACATGAGCCTATAGGTTCAGTAATATGTTACCCTGTGATATACAATCTCGCACTAAAAGTTCAGAATGGACCTAACAATTCCCTACCTAGGCATCCCTCTGAACAGTGAAATGAATTGGAAACTGCGTTCAAAATATTGTCCGTACAAAGCTTAAATATTCATGTTTTGTACAGTCTAAAGCAAGA
>JAJIZL010067134.1:0-23864 GCA_023969395.1 Amblyomma maculatum
CATCACAGGAGGCGCGTGCAATTACTGCGAAGCGCGGAAACCCATTCTGCTGAGAGATACTGCAAGCAGCCGGCAAGGGTCGTCAGCACTACTTGTGAAGAGGCTAGTTAGGACGATTGAGGTCGGTCGCCTAACGCACGTCTCGTCAAGTTTATTTTATTACGAGATGGCCTTCCCTGCAGTGCGATGACGAAAGACATACTCTTGTTACAACGGTGAGGCCGCTGACCATAAGTGTCCACTGAAATAGACTAGGCCTAGCAACAAGTAAGGCAGGCAAGGAGCAGCCGCAGCACCCAGCGTGCTCGCGGGAGGCACCGTTACTGAAGCTCTACCCTTAAGCAGGCATATGCTGCTGTTGCATGCGTACAGCAGGCAGTCAATAATATGTCTTTTTGAATGTGCACTATAGGTATCAAAGCAGTGCTTCAATGCTGCGCCGTTCCATGGTCTCGGCTACAGCGACCAAAATTAACGTCAGCTGAACATCGCCGTGCTGTCTGTGGTAGCCTTCACAAGTTTTAGTGAATAAAGATGGCAATTGAGTATAGTCTTGGCTACAGTGAGCTGTAGTCGACAATTGTTTACATCACAGGATCTGGGTTCAATCCCAAAAAAGTGCGAGGGCGACCCGGTCTGCCGGGCATGCAGGCAGCCGCGCCACAGTGATTGGGGAACAATCGGTGGTCATCATGTGCACGTCTGGATAAATCAGCTCATAGCCAATTATCTAATTACCACTGTTGCATATTTCTATCATTGGCTCCAGAGCCATTTGTCGTGTTTTGCACGTCTGCTTCTCTAGGTCAGGTCCATGTTGGAGAGAAGCTGCAGTAGGCAAACAGACGAAGCAAGTACTCCAACTGTAAGTAAACAAACCAACAGCTCGGTGATGTCTGTGGGCTGAGCATGGTTTCAGTCTGCAATCTTTATTTTTTTCGCTTTCATTGTGGCATGCACTGTAAGGAAAATTCAGGAGTCATTTTAAATAGCTGCTGTAGCAGCGCCACTAATATGGAGTTCAGACTAATGTGCACATTTCGGCTCTTTCTTGTGCATATCATTCATGAACCTACGCATATGCTGATAACTCTGAGCACTGATCAATAGTGCCTTCAGGGAAGACAGATGGCACTGAAGGATACGGTTTCATCCCTCAGCTTTTTTACTTCACTGCCTCCTGCCAACAGCTCATCATTCCTTTCTTGAGCAATGCTAGGGCTCATTTTTAACATCTTGGCAATAGGCCCTTTATGGCTGTTGAACACTTTTGAGGAACTTCCTAGTGAATGACACCTTTGGCATACCACCCATAACGCTTCGTTTGATTTTGTCTACCGTAGGCCTAACAACCTTGTCATTGACAAATAAGCTCAATTGAGAAGTACCTGCTTGTTTTCACAGCAGAATATCTGCTTCACTTGCTGCTCTTGCTTATCTGTCAACCGGCGATTCAAAAGGCTGGGAGAAGGTGCTATTTCGCATGTACATTGCATTTTTCGCAATTAATTCCCTCCAATCTCCTATGGCTCATACTACCAGTGAATAAATATTTATTATGCTCCATGCTTCCCTCCCTTACAAAAATTTTATTTGTATTAAGCCCAAATGCAAGATGCGTTATATCTTTGCCTCCCTGCACTGTGGCAATGTTCCAGTGTTTGGCTAAATTTGATGGCAGAACGTCGAGGCAGTCAATTTGGAGCAGTTTTGGAGCAATATTGCATTTTGGAGCATGGAATACCACTTCCACCCCAGCATACTGAAGAAGGTAATATTACACTTAGAGATTGGGTGCAGGGTCATAGCAATTGTCTGTGACAATAACTCACGAAACAGGAAGGTAATGAAGATGTTTCTCCCAAAGCCAATGCTTCATCATGTTTACCAACATCAGGCATGGACTTGCTTTTCCTACCCACGCTTCAAGCTTTGAATGTTGTTTGTCCTGAATGCAAAATGACTGCCTCATTTAAGTATTTGAGAGATTTGCATAGAGAGGAGCCCTCTCTGCTGATAGTCTGGGTATGACTTCATGTCAAAGGCAGCTCTTAGTCCGAACCTGGGGCATCAGAATGTTAAAATGGTACTGCTGGTATTTAATCCGCACGCAGCCGCAGCCATTGCAGCTTGCAGTGAAGGCAATTTTTAACATGCGCCAGCAACAGCACATTTAATCCAAATTAATCTTCGCTGATGGAGTATTGTCAACATAAAGGTGTCGTCGACATCAGACACGCAGGCCTAAAAATTGATCAGGGGGGGAGGGGAATAATGGCTCCGGCATATGAGTTGAGAAGAAAAATTCGGAACTCATTTTCAATCGCCATTTGAGCTCGCTCTGTTCAAGCTAAATAAAAAATTCTGCCGTGAGGGGGATGAATCATTCAGCATCTATCAGAATTTCAACTTTTCTTAACCTTGGTGATCCCCCCTCCCCCCTTTTCTGTGAGCCTTTAATACTTTCGTTCATGCTCCAGCTGCCTCTCAGACTCCGTGTCCGCGTTCTCCCACTGCGCTTCCGTGCCGCTTGTCCATATCCGCGCCCTCTTCTCCGCCACCATTTCTGACTTACTGTCTGTCGTGCATCCATCAGTGAAGTGCTGTACGCCATGCCTCTCGGGTGCCTTGAACATGGACTTAACATGGCTGTATAAAGTGTCGTCTTTAAGAGACACAACAATCCAAAATGGAAGCCAGCGCAGATACCATCCGCATCAAGCTTCCTGGTCGCCACCGCCGCGCGGACAGCTATGACTGCTCCTGCATGCTTGGAAAACTGGAAAAATTTTAGAAGCGCAAGTCCAAGCACAGAAGATTGTTGCTGCCTCAGAGAGACCCCCAGCCTCGGAGGGTTTCCACGCGCCACCACAGCGCCCAGCAAGCCCTGTTAACCTCACCCTTCGGGATCAGGATGAAACGCAAGATCCACCTCTCCTCAGATGGTTCGATGCCTCCTGGGTATCCTCACCCTCCCCTGGCCAGCAAGCCAATCCATCTAGCTTGCCTGCCATACTTCCAAACACTGCTCACGAGGATAACCCTCCAGCTCCAAGAGAGGCAACAACTCCCCCCCAAACATTTCAGTCTGGGGTTTCCTCACAACACGCAGCTCTCCAGGGAGCATCAGCCACTGCTGATGCCTTCACAAAGGCAGACTACGAAACCGAGCCAAATTGGTTCGAGGTACAGAAGACATCTTGGTCAGCTGACGCGAACAATCGCAACCATTCCCCTTCCTTCAAGGCTGCTGATCCCAGGCAGGATGTTTCCACCCCTCACCCCCGAGGACACTGTCGCTCGCATCTCCCCCCTGACATCCGGGCCTCGTCTTCCCTCAAGAGCTCCAGTCCTGCTGCCCCTCCCCGGCAGCAACAACAACCTGAGAGCAACCTCACACGTAAAGACAAAGCCAACCAGGCCCCTCAACCCAAGCGCAGCAAACACAAGAGTCGTCTCGCGGACCAAAGAGCGCCCCAAGAAAAGCCCTCTGCCGGTATTCCTGGCACTACCTCTAATGCCTCCACACCTGCAGCCCCAGTGGCCCGCTTCTCAGCTCCACCCACAGACTCGGAAGCTGCCAACCCAGCAACCATCCTCTTTTTCCCTGCTCGCAAAAAAGACAACTTCCTCTCTCCAAGCAGGGAGTCCATCGTGAAGTTTCTGGCCGCCTTACCTGTAGTTAAGGGTGTTAGGGTAAACCTGCGCCGTAATGTTTGTGCTGTGGACACCCACCCCTCAAGTGATCTTGATCCTCTCCTGGCCGTCAACGACATCTGTGGTGTCAAAGTGCGAGCTAAAGAGGCTGGTTGCAAGACCTCCACTGGCCTCATTTTCTCAGTCGACCCCAGCCTCTCTGAGGGCGGGAATCTCAATGGTCTTGAAAGCAGCGTCCCTATCCTTGGATGCTGAGGCAGCGGCAAAGATCTCGTCATCCGCTTTGCAGGAACTGAGCCACCACAAGAGGTAGCCTTGTACAAAGGCGCCCTGTGCGCGCTCACCGCCCACGCCCTTTACAATGCCTCAAATGTGGAGTTTATGGGCGTGCCACTGCGGCTTGCACCTTTCCCCGCCCACTATCTTCGCTACGGTGCTTCTCACCCAACTGACGACTGCGATGCGGTCACCTCTCACTGTGTCAACTGTAAGGGGAAGCAGGCCGCTACAGAGCCCAGGTGTCCACGCTGGCAGGAGAGGCAGGTCGCCATTACCTTGGCCACAGCAAAAACTCGCATCACATGGCAAGAGGCCATTCAACTCCAACTCCAACACACTCCAACACTTTCTCCAAAGTGTCGGGCTTTCCCTGTCCCCTACAAGAACCGAAGCCCTCATTTTTCACCCACGCCCTGTGGCTATGTACCTTATACTGCCACTCACAGTAGGAGGGGTTCCACTCCCCTGGAAGAAATCAGCCCGCTATTTGGGGCTCACAATCGACCACAAGCTCTCCTGGCGCCCAGCCATTTTACCACTCAGAAAAGCAGCCACCCAAGTCGCCTCGGCCGCAAACAAGCTGCTAGCTAAGGGTGAAGGGTGCTTCCCATCTCTTGCCATGAGATTTTACAATGGCATTGCATTGGCCAAAATCCTTTATGCTCTACAATTTGTCAACATCCCCCCTCTCCTATGGCAAGCTATTGACACTGACCAGCGAAGTGCTATTCGCAAATTCCTACGCCTACCTCACTTCTCCCAAGTTGTAGCTACTTATGCGGAAGCTGCGCGGTGGCCTGTTTCACTACGAGCTGAACGGTTCGCCTTGAATGTGGTCGAGCACATGAGGCGAGCCCCCAGCACTGCTGTCATCATCGCACGGCTTCACAACGCCCCTCATTGCAAAATGGGTCGCATAGTCGGTACGTTCGACACAGAAATCGCGGACCCCCCTCCGTAGTTCTCTCTGAGGCCTCCCCCTCACTCTCGTCCACCACTCCAAATTAAACTCAAAGTGAGCAGAATACGTTCCAATCAAAACATACCTATATGTGCAATGCGTCAAGAATCTGCTGCTCTACTAGACGAAGAACTCCATGCCAGACTTCTAATCCACATCGATGGTTCGGTGGCACAGGATGGGACTGCTGCAACTGCAGACTGCTTCGTCCCTGCCACCAACTCAAGTGGTCTCTGCAGCCTCCCTTTCGGAGCCTCTTCCACAACTGCTGAGCTAGCAACACTACACCTGGCCGCGGACTTCCTCTTAAACAGTTCTAATGTTGCCGCTGCTGCCATCGTGTGATTCCAAACCAGCGTTGGTGCTCCTATGCAAGCATGAATACAGTATACCTGCTGTACAATCATTATGCAACAAGCTTAGAGCGGTTGAGGACAGAGGCACAAACCTCATTCTCCCATGGCTTCCTGCCTATGTCGGCATACCAGGCAACGAATGGGCTGACGCCCTGGCCAAGAGTGCCCACACTGGCAATGCACCTGTCACCAATTCTATCACCAACTTTGATGTGGCAAGGGCAAGAATTCTAAAGCGAACACTTGCTGCTCATCCAGACGCCCGCGTTGCAGCCAGCAATTCACCACGAACAATCAAATTCTCTGACTTTACGGCTCCCCAGCGCGCAGCTATTCTTAGAATGCGCATTGGCTGTATATGAACAGCGGAACGACTCCACCGCCTTCGCCGGACTGGGTTTTTGTCGTGCAGAGACTGTGGAGCTGTAGAGACTCTAGAGCACTTACTCGTGCATTGTCCGGCCTGTGACTTGCAAAGACTTGAGCTCTTTGCAAGCTATCGCAAGTTGGGGCTCTCAACAGCGACTAGCGATAGCCTGCTGTTCCCAAGTGGCCCCCGACATAAAGTCCAGGGTGCATTCTTTGCCCTTCTGGACTACCTGGAGTCCACCCACCTCATTATGCGTCTATGACACCTTCGCGCTTCGCCTCACTTGTGCCGCAGTGCATTTGTGTAGCGTACTCTATGTGTGGCTAGCTTGCGTTCTGCTGTGCGCGCAGTGCATTTGTGTAGCATACTCAATCTCTGGCTACCTCGCGTTCTGCTGTGCGTGTTTGAGTGACGTGCGTACAGCACTACGGGTGTGAGGAGGAATTATGCTGGAGCCTATTGGCCCCGCCCAGACAGTTTACTTCGTCCCTATTGGCTTAGCAATATGGTCGTTGTTTAGTGAGCCTATTTAACGATTATGTCAGGGGTGACTTTGGGGAGAAGAGACCAGTTGCAATAAACATGCTGTAAACTTGGTTCGACTCCGAGTAGTTCTCCAAGGTGCTCAGCAGGTACACCTCAACAGACCGCCGGTCAGCACAACCGAGCACGGCGAGTGACAGCTTGGACAGCGGCTTCGAAACATAACTGGCGCAGTCGGCAGGATCTGTTGTGGCAGAACTGGAGTCTACGGGAACGACTACGGCGACACTACGAGCCTTGTCAACGACGACGCCTGACCGCGACAACCGCTTGGAAAGCCAATTCGTGAAGACGCTCCCAGCTTCTTGAATCTGGCGCAAGGGGACCTACCCCAAGGGACACCAGCGACAGTCAAACGAGTACCCCTTTGGCATCTGCGGGAGCATGCTATGTCAAAGCCCTGGGTTTTGAGAACCGATTGCGCTAAGGGAAGAGGAAAAATGGCAGAGAGGGATCAGAGGGAAGAGTTCGCAGCCGCCGGCAAGGCAGGCGAAGACGAGGTAGACTCCGCACTGGAGGCTACGTCAGAGCAGTTGGCACTACTGCAATTGCAACTAGATTGTAGAGGCCCAGAAAGAGATTCAAAAATTGATTCTAGAAACAGAGCGATTGCGCTTTGGACAGAGCGCGGAGCTTAGCAATAGCGGCAGCACCGTCGCGGCGAATGCTGGAACAGATGAAGATAGAAGGCTAAAATATGCGAGCCTATTGAAAGGCGTCCTGGCACCTATGCCGAATCAAGAGCAATTAGTGCCTGGATGGTTTGAGGAGGTGGAGGCGACCTCATGCTCGCACGACGTCCCAACCGAGTGGTTGGCCTGACTGGTTTTACCGAGGCTGAGCGAAAGGGCGCGAGGGCTCCTCGTACGGTTATCAGCAGACGAGAGGAAAAACTTCGCTTCTTTTAAAGACAAAATTCTTCACGGACTGCGACTGTCAGCCGCAGATACAAGATATTATTCTCGTCAAGCAGCAAAGAGGCAGGAGAAACCTGGGAACAGTTCTCCGTACGACTGGAGAATTATCTCGACTACTACCTAGACAGCTGTAAAGTGCGCACCATCGAGGAGTTCAAACAGCTGACGGTGACAGACCGAATGAAGGAATGCTTTAGCGCCGATGCAAGAGCACACGTTGCCTTGAGTGAGAAAGGAGGTTTTCTCAAACCTAGTGACCTCGTAGAGCTCGCAGAGAACTTCGAAGAGAGTCGGAGGTGTAGGTCAGCGGTAGGACTAGCTGCGTCCGCAACGGCAAACCATCATGCCGAGAAGCGAACCGCTACGGCATCTCAATTGGGAGGCAGCACGGCTGAGAGGCGTCCCAGGCGACAGTGCTATAAATGTCACGAGAGAGGCCATTTTGCAAGAGAATGCCCGAGAAAAGAAACGGCCTTAACAAAAGATGGAAGTAGCAGTCGCAGAGGCGAGAGGCGAGAGGCCGGTTGTTGCTCGAGTGGAAATTCCAGTTAGCGAGGAGATGGCGACAGGGAGTGTCAGGCAACAGAACGAGGCAGGCGACAAATGGATTGTCACAATAGAGAGCACTGGTCAGCAGCTCAGAGCCTTGGCTGATTCGGGTGCCAATGTGAGTCCTTCGTAAGTCACTTTGCCGCGAGTATGAAGGTGCGGGGTCGATGCTGAAGCTGACAGGAGCGTTTGGGAGTCAGGTAGTCACCGAGCTGGCTTACGTGCCATTAAAGGCAACGGAGGGTGCTCCCCTCATGTCGTTCAACCCGTCCGAATTAGGAGTGCTGTGTGTGCTTACCGATGAGCTAGTCGCAGGCGTAGATGCATTGATTACGCCAGATGACTACAAAGAGCTTCTCGGGGAGAGAGCGATAACACAAGCAGACGGGTTAGTAACTCTGGAATCAGACATAGATGAACCAGATGGGCCGGATACGAGACACAATAACGCGGATGCTGTGGCGTGCGTCGTCGAGGCGGAGCCTGCTGCCAGCCAAACCGAAACGAACCAGACAGCAAGGCAGCTGTTCCGGAACGCTCAGCTTGCCGACAAATCGCTAAAAGAAGCATGAGCACAGGCTAAAGAAGGCTCGCATGGCATGTTTATACGGGACGAGCTGCTCTTCCATCGAGAGCCAGTTGCTGGACACGAGTGTTGTCAATTGGTACTACCTTCGGAACGGCGCTCGGAGGTGCTAAGGTTGGCGCATGATTCGGCGTGGGCAGGGCACCTGGGCAAACTTACCGTATTTTCTGGTGTATAAGACGCGGCTTGTTTTCAAAAATCCTGCTGGTGCGTCTTATACAACGGTGCGTCTTATATTCGAATTCTTTTTTTTTTTGCGAGTTCGGAAATCTGGAATTTACTTGGTTGATGTTCTAGCTTGTTTCACAAAAAAAATATCGCTACCGATCTCGTGGTTGTAACACGGTGCTACTTCTATATGCGTGCAATGTCTTGGGTGACCTCCAAGATTACAAACATGCAGCCGTTGCGGAGGCCCCAAGCGTCAGTAATGTGAAATGCCAACAGATAGCGACAATCATGCTTCTCGCCAAGACAAGCCAGGACAAGCCGGCTATTTTTCAGTCGCCATTTTTATCTTTGTGTGCACTGTGTATGTCGGCGTGTGTTTTCCCACTATCTGCCCGTGTTGTGCTCGGTCTTGCTACAGTATGCCACCGAAGTCGCGCAAAGCTATACTGCGAAATTCAAATTATCTGCGGTCGAGTATGCTACCGAACATGGTAGCCGGGCTGCAGGTCGCCGTTTCGACGTAACCGAAAAGATGATTCGCACATGGCAACAGTCCTCCACCAAACTACAGGCGATGAAGAGTGGAAAAAAGGCTGATCGCGGAAAGAAGGCGCGGTGGCCTGATCTTGAAGACCGGCTCGTCAAATGGGCTCTCGAACAGCGGGCCGAAGGAAGGGCACTGTCAACCGTGCAGTTGCACTTGAAAGCACGCACTTTGGCCAGTGGAATGGGTATTGCTGATTTTGTTGGTGGGCCGTCATGGTGTTACAGATTTATGCGCCGCAAAGCTTTGTCAATCAGAGCGCGAACGACAATGTGTCAGAAACTCCCAGACGACTTCGCAGAGAAAGTGGAGAAGTTTAAAGAATTTGTGAAGAAGGAAGTCGAAAAGAATAACATCAGCGACAGCCACATTGGGAACATGGATGAAGTGCACCTGAGATTTGATATCCCTATGTCAAAAAGTGTCGCTCAGAAAGGCGCTAAGGAAGTCACAGTACGAACAACTGGGCACGAAAAGTCCCACTTCACAGTTGTACTAGCGTGCTGTGCTGACGGAACAAAGCTGCCACCTATGTTAATTTTTAAAAGAAAAACGATGCCAAAAGAAAGTTTACCGCCTGGCGTTGTAGTCAAAACTAACGAGAAGGGTTGGATGGACGAGCAAATGATGGCAGCCTGGCTCGAAAACTGCTTTTCGAAGCGCCCAGATGGATTTTTTCATGCCCAGAAGGGCCTTCTAGTCATGGATAGCATGCGGGCACACATGACAGACTTGACACTAAGAAAGGTGAAGGCGAAGAACTGCATGCCCACGATAATACCCGGCGGCATGACTAAGATTTACAGCCTTTAGATATATCTGTAAACCGCAGCTTTAAAGCTGTTTTGCGACGCATTTGGGAGGCATGGATGACGGAAGGCAAGCACAGCTACACCGCAACTGGGCGCATGAGGCGCGCTTCGTTTAGCGAAGTTCCAAAGTGGGTCCATGAGGCCTGGAGTGCAATTACAGTGGCAACCATAACTGCAGGCTTCTGCAAGGCTGGCCTGCTACATTCATCGCCACCTGAGCCAGCGCTGCCTGAGCATGAAGACAACGACGACGACCTGAGCGACTCTGAGTGTGAAGAGACTGTCGCAGCAGAGTTGCCGCCAGAAATTGCGGAACTTTTTGACAGTGAGTCCGAAGATGAAGACTTCGAAGGTTTTGAGTAGAAATAAAATGTTTTGAGCGTATGAGAGAGTTCTTTTGTTTTTTGTTTTCTTTTTTGTTAAGGGGTGGGTGGGTGGGGCGTGGGGCTTTTTCGATCACATCGCGCTGCAAAAGACTTTTAACAGGTACGGTGCATTTCGCGATGGTAGCAAAACCGTGTTTAATTAGTTTCGTTAGCATATCTAGATAAATTGGGGTGCGTCTTATATACCAACATTTTCATTGAAACCCTGCATATGTGGTGGGTGCGTCTTATATAAAGGTGCGCCTTATACATCGGAAAATACGGTAAATGCTCCAGAGAATAAAGGGGTCGTTTTACTGGCCAGGCTTAGCCAGAGATGTCAAGCAACACTGCCTTACGTGCCATTCATGCCAGGTAAAGGCCCCTGCGCGCACTCTCGATCGTGTGCCAATCACGCCCCTCTCTAGACCAGACAGCCCGTTTCAAGCCGTCAATGTCGATTGCATAGGGCAAATTGAACCACCATCTGCGCGAGGGCACCACTACGCGTTGTGCGTTGTTGATGTTAACACTCGGTGGCCAGAGGTCGTATTCTTGCGCGCGCTGACAGCGAAGGCAACGTGCGAGGCGTTGCTACAATCTTTGCACGCATGGGTATACCGGAAACGGTGTGCTGTGATCAAGGCACAAATTTCACAGCTCAGTAAACTAGAGAGATGCTGCCCAGGCTTGGAACATGCCCAAGGTTCTCCACACCCGACCACTCGCAAAGCAATGGACTGGCTGAGCGCTGGAACGGTACCTTCAAATCCATGCTATTTCATATTGTGGAGGAGCACGGCAAGGATTGGGACAGATTTGTCCCGTTTCTGCTGTGGGCATACAGAGAGGTACCTAACGAAACGACGGGCTGCTCTCCGTTTGAACTGATGTACGGGAGGGTGCCAGTGGGGCCCTTTTCCATATTGCAGAAGTCGTGAAGTGGGGACTGGTCCGTCCCGGACTCTCTAACAATTCCAGCCGAGGGATATCTTTCGGAGATGCGCAAACGGTTAGCTGAGGCACATGCAAGAGCGGAAGGTAATTGCACAGATGCTCAGAGAAAGTACGCGAGTCGCTACAATCTCCGCGCGACAGATAAACAGTTCGCAGAAGGGGACGAAGTGTTGTGGCTGGAGAAGGAAGGCCAAGGCAAATTGATGGGAAAGTGGATAGGACCGGTCAAAGTTGTACAAAGGTTGCGGCCCTACAGTTACCTAATCAAGTTGGAAAGCGGCACACGTCAAGCTGTGCACGCCAACAAACTCCGAGCTTACCACGCACGCGTTAATGTTGTAGGCACAGTCTTCTAAGAGGACAGTGACTTCGGCGACGTGCCCATATTCCCAATACCGGCTGACGAAGGAAGTAACGTGTCAGGCGCAGATTTGAACTACCTTACCCCATCGCAACGGGGAAAGCTGACCGCGGTGCTCGCTAAGCATAGACAAGTATTTGATAGTAAACCGGGCAAGTGTACCGCTGGCATGCACAGGATAAGGCTGAAGGCAGGATCTCGGACATGTGTACAAGGTACCAATGGTGTTTCAGAAGGAAGTGGAAAGGCAGATTAGCGAACTGTGTGAGTGGGGTCTGACTTTCCCGGTAGAGAGCGCCCATGCCCATCCCATAGTCTGTATCTAAGGACAGCGGCATAAGGCTCTGCTGCGACTATCGCAGGCTCAACAGCATTACGAAACCAGACGCATTCCCCCTGAGCATACCTTCGGAGCTTTTGTTTCTGGTGGCAAAGGCACGTTACATCACCCTCATTGACATGCTGAGGGGATATTGGCAAATACCTTTAGATGAGCAGTCTCAAGCATTGACTGCATTCGTAACGCCGGTCGGGCAATACGCTTGGAAAGTGATGCTTTTCGGGCTCCGGAACGCTAGCTCCACGTTCCAGCGAATCATTAACGAGGTATTAGCACCACACAGAGTGTTCCTGCGCTTACATTGATGATCTGGCCATATTCTCTGAGACGTGGGAGGATCATCTGAGACACATTGACAATGTTCTAAGTTCCGTAGCAGCTGCGGGATTCACTGTGAATGCAGCTAAGTGCCAATTCGCAAGAGGGGAGGTATAGTTTCTTGGTCACATAGTAGGATCGGGTAAGCAAAGCGTGAATCCTGCAAAGGTCAGCACTATTGAGGAGATTCCCTCGCCCTAGACGAAACGGCAGCTGAGGAGTTTTCTCGGGTTGGCGAACTACTATAGACAGTATGTTCCTGACTACTCGCGTATTGTACTCCCGTTGACTAACCTGACGAAAAGGCGGGGCCCCTCATCAGCTACCTTGGGACAGCGAGGCACAGAAGGCGTTCAAGAGCATTAAAGTGTTTAGGACGCGCGACATCGCTGTATGCACCAGATCTTAGTAAGGAGTTCATACTATCCACCGATGCCTCCGACTACGCCGTAGGAGCATGTCTCGCACAGTGCAACGAGGAGGGGAACGAACGCCCGATCGCATTTCTAAGCAAGAAGCTCAGTCCGACCCAGACTTGGTGGGCCACAATCGAGAAGGAAGCCTACGCGATCATATGTGCACTCGGTAAGCTCGAGGCTTGGCTATTTGGTGCACAGGTGCGTGTGGTAACGGACCACAATCCCCTCAAGTACTTTACGCTTATCAGCCCGCATAGTGCCAAGCTAACTCGCTGGGCTCTCTCTCCAAAGGTTCAATCTTACGATCGAACATAAAAGGGGCACTCAAAATGCCAACGCCGATGCTATGTCAAGGATGGCGGCGGCCAACTAAATGAAGCTTAGCGCATCGAGGCAAAGGTAAATGGCTTAGGGACATTTTGGACTTTGTCAATGCTTGTGGGCGCGGATGGCGGGAGGGTACTGAACCTGACGCCAGCCGCGTCGCGTTGTTCGCTTGTGTGTTGTGTGTGGCTGCAGTATAAAGACTTATGCAGCACACTTAGTGGGGAGGTGTTGCACTCATCAACGCAACATACCACACCGCCGGCTTCTGGACTGGTGCCTGCTCGTCGAGAGCGCAGCTGCGGTGCTTGCACTTGAGAGCTGGCGCACGGTGCGTGCCTTTTCCTTCATTTCCCGTGACCCTGGATCGCGGAATGCCTGGCTGGCGCGGATTTCAAGTCGCCGATGCAACGCCGCCCGCAAGACGACTCTGGATGTCCCGCGTCGGCAAGGCGAGCACTAGTATTCCGAACAGCAGATCATCCACGGTGTGTGGAGGTGTGTGTGCGTGCGCGCTGGGCTCTTGTGTAAAGGAGCAGCGGATGCTAGGAAGCTCATTCCCACTGGACTCGGGCTGTCCGGCACAGGCGCATGTGACGACGGCTGCGGATTTGAACTCCACGGAATGTGCACGCGTGACATGCGTACAGCTCTACAGGTGTGAGGAAGAACTACGCTGGATCCTACTGGCCCCGCCCAGACAGTTTACTTCGTCCCTATTGACTTAGCGATATGGTCTTTGTTTAGCGAGCCTATTTAACGAGATGTCAGGGGTGACTGGGGAGAAGAGACTAGTTGCAATAAACATTCTGTAAACTTGGTTCGACTCCGAGTAGTTCTCCAAGGTGCTCAGCAGGTACACCTGAACAGACCGCCGGTCAGCGCAACTGAGCACGGCGGGTGAGAGAACCCTTTCAAATGCCAGCAGCTGAACAGACCGTCGCCCTCTGGACGAGCATGGTGGGTGACAGCTTGGACAGCGGCTTCGAAACATAACTTCCTGTATTTCCATTTTTTGGGGCTTGTGCTGCAGCCCCTGAGGTTGATCATGAGGCGGAAACAGAGGGCAAACATTGGGGTCCCTAGGATGTGGCTCACCAAATCCAAGCACTTGTTCGACCTATTCAAGTCTAAAAGCGAACTGATGAAATCTTGAGGTCTACGTCAAAAAGTATAATACTTGACGACCACTACATCAAAGCAGTGGAAAAACAGCATTTTCCACCAGCGGATGCTCTGAGGGCATTGTAGCTTCCAATCAGTTGATCTGACCTGTCCACGCCGAGCATGCCTACGTTATACTCATTGATGAGTTCTGGTTTTCTGACTGAGACTTCCGTCCATTTATTCACTTTCTTTCGTTATTTGATGAAAATTACCTTGTTTGGCGTGTATGCAGTAGATATCATGCAGACGACTCGCCTGTCCTTCCACTGGGGGTACAACACGTCCTGATCTCGCAGCCAGTAAACATCCTTGGACTGGGATGCCTCTCGTGTAGAGGGCCACTTCTGGCTCACAGACGCTCAAATTAATAAGTTTTTCATTCTCACGGTGGAAGTGCTACAACTTTCCCTTCGCCGTCAGGATTTGGTTTCCGTTTATGCCATAAGGAACAATATGTTCATTCAAAACAGCAATACTTCCATGCTTTGAAATGAGCAACTGTCACTGACATTGTTTCATTGCTATGGCAAGCTTTATTTTGTGGTCTGGAACTGCCTAAGAAGCTAGGCAACGTGTTCGGTCCAGTGTGTATTCAGGGCATGCTTTCTGTTCAAAATCAATAATCACTTCTCAGTCAATGCAGCAGGAAACACACGTCAGACAGTGAGTACAGTGCCATCATCGATGACAGCCAGGTGATGGTTCTAGAGGGCGCCTGGCCCACTGCAGAACACGACACCGGTTACCCATCCAGCTTTGGCACAGCATTGACATAGATGCTGCCATGTCATCTCAGGGTACCTGGCCCCATGATTTTGTATCGGCGGGTAGCTCATAAGCTGGAAAAGCAGCCATGGGTTGCCCCATCCTAGACTGGATGTATGTGGCCTCGTTTCCATGCACATGAGCGCAGTTTTTGACAGAATCGCTACTCATCACTTTGTTCCTTGCTGCTAAAGTGCTTAATCAAATCGGAACTTGGTAGCATGTTGTATTTTCCGGGCAGACAGTTTGAAGTGATCTGCGAAGCCAAGAGTGACGATGCAAGCCTTGAATCCCCACATGTGACACCGCAGTGTGTTTCGTGTATCATGAGACACTCAATGCAGTTGTATGGGCTTGTGGCTTTCCAGTTGAGGTTGCAGTGAGCAGGTTACAGACGGCCCTGCAGGCCTACGAACCTGTCTAAAAGCATTGTTGAAGAATTTGTTCGAGTTTGAAAGAATGATGAACAAATCTTGACACATAATCATGGAGATGGAGGTGCCGTGCTGAATTTCCTGCAGGTGAGTATGAAAGTGCCGCATGCGTCTGTCGATGCTGTTATTTATTGCACGTGGTGTAGGACGTCGCTTCTGTGCCCATCGTGGCCAGTTTGGCTACGCTGTGTGCAAGAAACCGTTTCCACAGTGCGGTGAAGATCACAATGATGTGGATGCAAGGGGCACACTTTCGCCCTGCGGGGAGCGCGTCATGCTTGCCGCAGTGATGCAGTCTACATCCAAGCAGTAGAGCCCACCTGCCAAGATCAAGGTTCGTGATGCTGTGATGCTTTGCTGCATGCAGAGCCAGATTAGCTGCCAAAATAAGGTACTGGCGAGATCCTGGTGGCAATGCTAATGCCTATTCAGGTACGAAACACCAGCATAGTTGAAAGAGCAGCAAGTGTTGATTCCACTCATGACACGAACAGGTAAAGCCCCAACTCACAAACGTGATGGTGATGGGCAATTATAGACCAGTCATTGCAGGTGCCTTTCTCCCCTTTTGGAGGGTGTCAGAGGATTTCATGAAAAGGCTTTTTATTGGCATCAGGGACAGGCTCAGGAGTCATGTTTGCTGTGGTGCATTCATGTCAGATGATGCATCAGTGCATGCAAATGCCTAGGAATATGTCATGGGTACCAATGTGAAAAGCCTGCTACGTTGGTGGCTTGTCAGACGGAATTGGAAGCTCAGCATGACCAATGTAAGTGACATCCAAAGACAAGCTGTATGCTACATGCACAAGCAGAAATGAACTCCATGCTTTAAATGAGTATCATGGGTATACCAAGTTTATTGAGTGTACTGAGACTGTATGCCAAGTGCCCAGAACAGTGGGCTCATTGCGGACCCACATCGAATGATCCAGAAGGATCCTGTATAGTCTTCTCTATATTGCTGCCAACTTGCCAATGACTCAGCATGCGCTCAGGTCAGTGATTGACACTTTAAAACAATCCGCTCTTTATGAAAACACCTTCCTGCTTCACCCAAGTACAGTAGCAGATCGTCTTTCGCCCCGCATGCCGGTGCGTTCAACAGCTGCTGCGCCTTTTTTTTCATTTTTCATTTTTTTCATTCTGCTGGTTTCTGCTGTATTGTGGTGTTGTGCTTCAAATAACAAATCACCAAGAGTTCAGGCTCTCTGAAACCAGTGACCTATGATCCACGTGCAACAACTCTCAACACTTGCTGCAATGGCTCATCGCAATGAAGGACTCTTTATAGGAGCGGTCAATGAGCTTTGGAATGTAAAAAAAAGCACCACTACCCGCTTGGACAGGAGGACCACCTGTGGAGAAACTAGAAAATCCCTTTGAGTGCTTCGAGAACAAAAACAGAGCACCAAAATGCCATTCCACGATGTGCAACACCCATTCAGCTAAAGTACCATGTATGGCAAGGACTTCAAGCAAAAGATCTTCGAGCCAAGCTTGCAGCAGCACATTTGCATCAATTTCCTGCCGAAATGACCTACACTCTGCCAAAAGATTGGGTATCGTTTGGCCAAAGAACGGGGAACAAAGGTGGTGAAATTACTCCTCTTAGCCTGTCGAGATCAATGTGGTGGAGCAGCAAACACTGCCAGCAATTGACAAATCTGAGAGGTTGCCCGCAAACTGCAGTTGCAATAGGCATCTGCCCGATTTACAAAGAATGTATGTCTAAGCTACGAGGTGCAACGGCTCTCTTCCTTGAATGCAAGAGAACAAGTGTAAAGCCTTGATGGTAATGGATTCTTTAATTCTATGCAGTTTGACTTCCTAGCCAATGTGGAAAGGCTTGGGGGAAAACTGGGAACAAAGCCACCCTCTTCAAATGATGATCGCAGCCTACAACATGTTCCTCTACCGAACTCAAGGTCATAACCTGGGCAAACTGAGAATAAGGACTCTTATCCAGAGGCAAAGACTGCGCAGGCCTCAGCGACATTGCAAGGCTGTCAAAGGCCATGGGCATTCTCAATGAGGTAGCTTCAACATGGTTTTTCAGCCACCAGTCCTGTGTGGAACTTGGAATCATGTATGCTCGCTAAGAACTTGGGCCCTTCCAGATATATATATTGCTCCGACCTTCACATTTCAGGAAAGTCCTCTTGATGGGGTCTGCCCAACAGTTCACTTCATAGCTAATACTGCATGTGTTTTAATGGGACTAGAGACTGCATGCAACACACATTACCATGAGTGCGACAGAGTGGCTGCATTGATGAGCAGTGCCATAGGAATTGCCTGGGCACACAAAACTCCAGTTGGATATGACGCAGCCAAAGAAGGCGGAGGGTTGAAGCAATCTCCCAGGCAGCCAGACTCCAGTCAGTGGGCAGCCTACCTGATGGCCAATGACTGCACCCTTCTGAACTACATCATGGGGTGAGCTCGGGCTCGTGTCTGGATGATCCGGAATGTACGACAACATTCTGTGGCTGAGAAGTAGCAGTTCCTTCTGTTGGCTGAACCTCAGCAAGGGTAATAAGTCGAAGCGCTTCATTTTCTTCTGCAGTTGCTTTTTAGTTTTTGCTTTCAATCGCAACTTATTTTCCTCGTTCATTTCTTTATGTGCCCATTTGTAGACTCTTGGTGCATTCAATCGAATCGAATAAATGTCGAGGTAAATCCTCTTGTGTTTTGGTAAATTTGGTAATTCTTTGCCTGCTTTGCTCTATTTATAGCATTTGCTCAAAATGCCCAGAGTTCGTTTCAAAGACTCAATCAGGCTGTCACCATGAACAGCGGCAAGTTTGCAAAGAATCTGGCAGCTATGAAAGAAGGCCATTTAGATTGCGTCAAGCCCGTAAAAAGATCCTGATAGTCCTATGGTGACAACAGAAAGTACCTCGAATCTTGGGAAAAAGAATTTCTATGGCTGACCAGTGTGACATCACAAGGTGCCAAGCATCCATACTGCAGGTTATGTCGAAATCTTGTCAAAAGCACACTAACCAAGCATGCAAAGGGAGCTTACCACGAAGAATCTGCCAAGTATGCATCTGTTTCTAAGACACTGAATTTCACAAAGAAGCCAGACCTGTCCGATGATATGAAATATTAAGAGTTGGAGTTCATCAAGCTTGTTGAATATACTAAGAGAGTGTATTCCAAGTGCCAAGAACAGTGGGCTCTTTTGCACAGGCAGGACACCAGAATGACAACAATCATCTTGTGTTGAGGCATAACGAGCTCAAGGAAGGTAATTTACATGCGTTTCAGAAATGTTGGTTTGGCATGTTGACGGCATCATTGATGATTTGGCAAGTGACCACCTAATGACACAGCTCGCCGACCGAGTGAAGCCCAACACAAACCATCGCACAATAGAGTGCTACAAGAAGTATATTGAAAGAGTGAAAATCTCAGTCTGGAGTGAAAAGATTTTCTGACTAAGTGGTTTGTGCAGTCCTGTTGCTCTACATGCAATGTCAGGAAAAAGATATCAGGTGATACAGAAGTGACAGCATCGCTGCGCAAACAAATTTGCATACTTAAGCATATTGTCAGATGTGCCAACAAGGAAGAGGAACCACTTCTGCCTAACCCACCTCCTGGTAACAAAAGCAAGAGCAGCAGATAATTTTGCGGGGCCCGTGCTAAGTTCAGTTCAATTAAGTTTTATTCCTTAAAGGTCCCCTTTTCAGAGAATGTTACATGACGGGTAAGAACATACGTGAAATCCGAGCACAATAGTTGAAATGCCACATGCCTTTCCCCATTGCTCCCCATTTACAGCACTTGCCAAGTCCTTCCCTCTCCCTTGGAAGCAGGCATAGATAGAGTGCCCAACTCGAGGGCATTCTGAGCACTCCACCCGACTATTTCCATCCCCGAAATAAAAAGACCTGTTCGACGTGCAATGCTATGTTCATCTTTCAAATTGCCTTGAAATGGCACATGCGGAAACGACATCCTGAATTTGCTGATCAACTGGCTCCTAATTGAAGCGCTGTTTGTAAAATATTTCCTCTAGTATTGCATTTCCCCAACATAGTGGCATGTTCAGGCACTACGAGCAGGTCCACGAGTTTGTGTCAAGGCGAATCAAGCTCAAGTTCTTTTCCGTAGCAGGTGAGTGCAACATCGGATGCGCTAAAATAAAATCAGAACCATTCGACGCTGATGCAAACTGCACTTCTCAATATGTTATGTCATACTAGGCAGGAGGATGGAAAGAAGTTAACAAAAACCTGCCAACATAAATTATATTGACGGCTGGAAACAAACATTTAGATAACAGTGAGAATGCATGAATGTTTAAGAGCAAAACATTGTTATTAATCAAAACGAATTAAAACGAGAAAAATAATTGCTGCTTTCAGTTAGGGGCAATAGTAGCTCTGGTGGCGATTTGCTCTAGCCTAACCCTCAGTGATGCTTGTTGTTCCTATTTCATAGATTCTGAAACCAGGAAGGACAGAGGAAAAGACAAAATAGGCACACTTCATGTTGTCAAAGATGTAGTTGGAATGTCGTCGTCCAGGGTCGCAAATGAAGATGGGAAAGGTAAGTGTAAGTCAAAGGTTCACGGCAGCATAACATGTGAGAAGCACTTTTTGGGACAATGGCCATGACTGTAGATGATGGAAATGTGGTAGTAGTGCCAGCCCCTGTCACTTGCTGAAAAGAAGGGTGCAGGATCCAAGCTTAAGATGCAGGTTCCTCGTAGAGTTATTCTTTCAGAGGCACATACACACACCAGAGCTCCCCTGAATAGGCTTCACCTTCTGAACTCATCAGATGTTCAGAATGTAAAGATTAAAATTTGCAGTCAGTGAAGAAAAATTGCAATGACTACATCATTACTCAGACATGGATTAAAGAGCTGAAAGACAGTGATGCTTTGCTGTATGCAGAGCCAGATAAGCTGACAAAATAAGGTACTGGCGAGATCCTGGTAGTAATGCCTACTCAGAGTGATATGGAACACCAATACAGTTGAAAGAGCAGCGAGTGTTGATTCCACTCATGGCACGAACAGGTAAACCACTAACTCATTAATGTGATGCTGATAGGTAATTACGGGCCAGGCATTGCATGTGCCTTTCTCCTCTTTTGAAGCATGCCAGAGAATGTCATGAGAAGGCTTTCACTGGCATCAGGGACATGCTCGGGAGTCGTGTTTACTGCAGTGGCTTCATGTCAGATGATGAATCAGCACATGCAAATGCCTAGGAATGTCATGGGCCCCCTTTGAAATGCCTGCTATGTGTGTGGAATGTCAAACAGGATTGGAAGCTCAGCATGTGCAAAGTAAGTGACATCCAAAGATGAGCAGTTTTGCAGGACAAGTTGGATGCTACATGCACCAATAGAAATGAAGAGCTCTAAGTTCCGTGCTTTAAATGAGTTTGGTGGATATACCAAGCTTGTTCGGTATCTGAGAAAGTGTATGTCAAGTGCCCAGAACATTGGGCTCTTTTCCACTGCCAAGACACCAAATTGACAGCAGTCACCTTGAGTTAAGCTCAGGAAGTTAATTTGAGTATGTTTCAGAACTGGTCGTTTGACATATTGATGACATCTGTGATGATTTGGCAAGTGACCACCTTATGACACAGCTCATCAGCCAGGTGAAGCCCAAGACAAACCATCGCACAGCAGAGTGCTACAAGAAGTATATGCCCCATGCAAAGTGACAGCCACACCACTGGTGGCAGAGTTGATAAGCAAGTTCGAAAGCAGAGCCGGCAGCGTCATCTGCTAGCCGTATGTTTCTATGCAGTCATCGCATCATGGGTTCTTTTTCCCACAGCATTTGCATCGCATGAACAGCATCCGCTAACAATGCACTGTGACACAAACTGTGGGGCATCTCCAGCTGTAGTTTTTCCTTATGTAAATGCTCGAAAGCTATACAAAAAGTGCAGGAGATTGCATTTACACTCTGCATTAGCAAGCCGCTCCTTGGAAGACTGTCGTGCGTCATTTTGAATTTTTCAACATGCCTACCGAGAGGATCCAGAATGCTGAGCTGATGCGTCAGAACCACCTGTCAGTCACTCCTACAAAGACCTAAGCTGTGAAGCGCAACAGCCAGACGCGTCTCAAGAGCAACCCATCTATACTAAGGCTAGAGAGACAGAACGGAAACCTGAGTAGGGACGGCAACAGCGTGAGTCGCTTGCAGCTGCCATGACTCGGAAGCATTCCTGCTCGACGCACCATTACGCCAAAGATGCTCCGTGCAGGTGCCACCAACTACTTCAGCAAGCACTTTGACAGCAACCCGTTTGGTGCGTCGTGCTCCACGCATATTGCCTGCAGTTCACCAAAATTACTTGGCCAACACACCCAAAGAAAGCTATGAACTGCTTCAACAGCATTTCCTTACAAGAGACGTCACGACATTCAGGGTGTGCCTCACATGCTTTCAGTCGCTGCATGGCAACAAGATTTCCAACTTCTCAACAATGCACGGTTATGCCTACTCAACGTTCCCTCCTCACCTGCCTTGACTGAATACAGTGAGTGAGCGCCTAGTGTCACCAAGAACCCCCTTCATGTAGATCAGAAGACTTCTGTATCACATGGCCATTTGTCATTATATCAGCATTCCAGAGACTGTAGAAATTTTCCCAAAAAGCCCGCTAATGTCATCACTTTGCCCATCAGCATCAAGCGACAAATGATTTACAAGACCTCCTACGTCCTAGGAATGGTCAAGAAGGAGGACCTGATCAAGTGGCTGCAGTACCCGACACAGACTGAGCAGTACCAGTACCACAACGTCAAAGTGCACATTCAGCAGGTTGAGGAAATCTGCAACATAGCCACAGTGACAGAGGACACCATGGAACTTCTAAGCATGGACCTAGAAGATTGTCAGTGCCTCATGGCAGTCGCGGCTGAGCTCACTCTGGGCCAAGAAACGATGGTCATGGAGGACGACACAAGCCTAGTGATAGCTCCTGGCGAGGTACAGGAACCCTTGAACATCTTGTTTGATGAACACGCAGAGGAGCTGTCGTTTCCTCAAATCTACCTCGGCCAGGCCAGAAACGTCTCAGCAGATGCCTACCCATCCTCCATAACGATGACTATGAGTAAATGCTGCCATCACGACAGACATGGCACACTGCCTCGCCAAGTGCTCTATATGGCCATGAAGGTGATGCGTTAGTGTCCTCATCAATGGCCAAGTTGTTCCGCAACAACCGTCTGTCAGCGAAACTCACCAGAGCAGACCTGCAAGACAAGGAACTTGTGGAGAAGGCTGTGAACCATGACATGGCCTACAAAGGGGGGTCCCAAACGCCGTCACTAACAAGCACCACTGCAAGTAAGACGTCTTTGCAATGATGATTTGCAAACCAACAGCCTTCCTAAAGCTGTCAGCTTCAGAGGTGCACTGGGAGGGCCTGCTCGTACTCTTGCAGCGCCTGCAAGCGAAGCCAAGCGAGGTGGTTCCATCGAAACGTTGGCAGTGACAATGGGCACCGGAGTGGTCAGTGATGTCCCAACCGTGCGTGCTACTTTGACCACAAGATTCGAGTCACCATGTTGATCCTGTGCAACAAGAACATCTCTCCGTTTTGCCACATCAAGCATTACTTCAAACGGATCAAATTCCAACACCGAGGCTTGAGCGCACGGCCATTCTGCTGAGGCTGAACGACCCACCAGATGAGGAACTTGATGAGGACATGCCAGACACCATTGCGCTGGTCTAACAGTTGATGTCGGTCAACCTGTACTTTGTGCCTCGCCCTCACAGCTAGATGCACCAGCACACACACACATACTACAAGAACGGGCACACCAAATGCCGCTTCTATGCCCCCTTCTGGCCTATGCCAGAGAAGAGGATCGTCACACCACTACCACCACGAAGATCAGAAGTAGGCTCACAAGATTCTCAAGGAGCGGTATGACAAGATCCATGAGGTGCTAAAAGACATTGGCTACGAAAGCATGGAGGAGCTCTGGGAGCATAATGCAGTTCGCGACATGGCCGAATACCTCCAAGTGGTGCGCTCAGACATTTCAAAACTCCCTGATGCTCAAGCGAATTCCCTCGCAAACAAAGATCAATTACTTCAACCCGTGGGTTGCCTCAGTGCTAGACTCCAACATGGATATTCAAGTCATCCTGGATGTCTATGAATGCGCTCTCTACGTGGTTGAGTACTCAACAAAGTGAGCCAGGGCATGTCCAACTTTCATCAGGAGATCCAGAAGATCGTTCAAGAGTCTCCCAAAGCCATTGATTGATTGAAAACATCTTTATTTATTCAGTATTCTCAGAACATGTGGGTGGGCCGCCTAGTCCGGTAGTCCATTGGCTGCTGCTGCTGCGCTGGCCCTCCCCACCAGCCAGTGCTGACGGTCAGGATCATCGCTGAGCAGAATAGCCTCCCACTGCTCCTCCGAGGGGTTGGGAATGGGGTCAACTAAGGGATTTAATTGGCATGCCCACACCATATGGTAGAGGTTAGCTACCTCTCCACAGTGTGGGCAAAGCCAAGATCACCTACAGCAGCACCACAGGTCAACTGAACCTGAGGATGCTCAAAGCAGTCGCAATGTCTGCCCAGGAAGCGGCCTGGTTCCTCCTTCAACTGGTGTTACGTTTCTCCACCGAGAAGTGGGACAGCTGACGCGGCCACCGC
>JAJIZL010067173.1:0-38060 GCA_023969395.1 Amblyomma maculatum
AAAAAAATATCTAAAATGTTTTACAACACATGCACATCAGCATTAACATCAGCCGGACTATACCCACTGCAGAATGAAGGTCTCTCCCATATTCCTCCAATTAATCCGGTTCTGTGCTAGCCGCATCCCCCTGACCCTTGCGAACTTCTTAACCTCATCCGCCCACCTAAGTTTCTGCCGCCCCCTGCTACGCTTTCCTTCCCCTGGAATCCAGTTTGTTACCCTAAGCGACCATCGGTTATCCTCTCTTCGCACTACATGTCCTGCCCATGTCCGTTTCTTCTTTTTAATTTCCACTAGAATGTCGGTAACTTGAGTTATTTCTGTGACCAACTCTTCACGCTTCCTATCTCTTAATGTTAACCCTACCATTTTTCGTTCAATAGCCCTCTGGGTTGTCCTCAACTTAAGTAGAACCCTTTTCTTTAGCCTCCACGTTTCAGCCCCATAGATGACAACAGGTAAGATGAAACTGTTGTATACTTTCCTCTTGAGCGATACCGGTAAGCGCTAGTCAATTTGCGAGTACATGCCAAATGCGCTCCATCCCAATCTTATTAGCCGTGATATTTCCCTTTCATGGTCAGGATCTGCGGTTACTACTTGTCCTAGGTAGATATATTCACCTACTACTTCCAGTGCTTCGCTACTGACGTAAACTGCTGTTCCTTCCAGAGCCTGTTGAACATTACCTTAATCTATCTTCTGCATGGTAATTTTTCAAGCCTACCTTTCTGCTTTTCCTGACTAGGTCATCAATCAGTCCTTGAAGTTCATCCCAAGTTCATCTCGAGAGAATTGCAGATTAAGGTATTCTCCAGCTACCCAAACCTAACTGCTCCCATTCCAAGTTTCTGAATACTTCTTCTGAGCAAGCTGTGAATACTACAGGGAAGATCGTGCCTCCTTGTCCAACGTCCTTATTTAAAGAATTTCGTTACGTTCCTTTTATACAGCGTTATCTTTGCTGTGCAGCCACTATAAATGTATTTCAGTACTTTCACATAAGGCTCGTCTACACCCTGATTTCGCAATGCCTGCATAACCACCGAGGTTTCTACTGAGTGAAATGAATTTTCGTTATCAATGACTGCCCTGTATAAGGGCTGGCTATATTCCGAGCACTGTTTTATCACCTGGCTGATAGAAAACACATAGCCAACTTAAAAAGCTTCCCAGGCACATAATGTCCTGAAACTACTATCTCGAAAACTTTGAGGATCTGATAGGGCTTGCCTGTTACGTTATTACCGTTATCTAATACGCTCTATGTTCAGATATGGGTCAATGGTATATGGCTGAGGCGGACCATCTTACGAAAACGACTGGATCCAGTACATAATCCTGGTCTTAGGTTGTCTCTTGGTCCTTATAGAAAATTCCCAATAGCTATCCTTAACGGGGAAACCGTGAACCTTCCTTACAAGATAGATTAACGGCACTAAGTTGTACGTACTTCCTCAGAATTACACTGTCAGCCTAAACTTCTCTGTCACTCTGTTGTCACAAATTGACCATCCAGGATTCTCTTCGGCATCGTACAATAAACCCCGTTCATAAAAGTATTACTCCTGCGGTTTGAAGAAGAAACTCCATGACCTGGACATGAGTGAAACGCCAACTATTGCCACATGGCGTGAACCACTACCACCATGGTACGCCTTCTCCAATGTTTGTGACCTGGTACTAATCGAATTTCCGAAAACGCACACACCACATGAACTTATAATACAAGAATGCATGGCACTAGAGGAAAAATACACAATACACACTGCATTTAGTACAGGCGGCTCAAAAACTAAACACTACGTCGGAAGTTCGATAGTGTAATATGAAACAGAAATTACACTAGGTTTACACGAGAACGTTATGCAGTTTGCGCCGCTGTGGAAAAAATAAGGAACGAAAATATAAAAAATAGCGTTACGTATACTGATTATCTAAGCGTCCTGACTGCATTAAACTATCGAAATGCAGTTTAGTAATTCTTTGGCAACATAATACGAAATATAGTATATATAACGCCCCCGAAACATATAACATTGTGCTGGATCAGCAGTCATGTTGGGGTTAGGGGTAATGAGACAGCAGACACATGCGCTGCACAAGCCAAATCAATAAAATAAAACATGACAGCATATCCCATAATGATTACGTAAAGTTGGAGTACAGCAAACTAAAATCTAGGTGACAAGCTGCTTGTGAAAATCAAGGAAACAAGAAGCTGTATTCTTTAAAGCTTTTTTAGGGGAATGCAAGTCGTGCCAACATCAAGAAAGATTTATTCAAGTTATTTTATGTCGTTTACGCATCGGACGCATACACGTCACCCATACCTTCTTATTAAGAAATAGAGAACCCTGTGTTTGAAATGCGCTGGGATAAGCTCATAGTAACATCACAATTTAACCTCATGCCCACGGCTTGAGGGCCGTAATAAATATATTTTAGTGTATTTTCAAATGAACACATTCCACTTCGTCTTGCATTGCTTTTAGGAGAATAAGATTTTTCATTTTTCTCTTGTTTGTAAATTTCTTAAGTAAAGCAATGTTTTAAATAATGTATGAGTACCGTAACTCTAGGCATTTAACATAAAAAATTATCTAACCTTGTGTTTGACGCATCAGAGCCGCAGTTGGTTTTGCGCCATAGGTCCCCATATAACTAAGACCGCGAACCAATGGCATTCTGCGTTTCCCTTGCGTGCGCTCGAGCTAAATGATGCATGCAACTTACGACGAAAAACCATTACGGCGCCAAGAAGACAACACAAGAAACAAAAACCGCCTGCGCACCACATATGTGCATTGGAGTCCTTTTCTTTCCTGTGTTTTGTTTGTACCTTAGTGGTTTTCATGTAATGAACCAGTTTGCCCCAAAGGCCGTTATTCACGATGAGAAGCTGCTCAGTTGGCAAAGGACGTCTTGTGGGTCTCAAGCAAACCCTTGGCCGAGTCTTGCAGAACGAAGTACAGGTTCATTTTCTGCTCGTCTTCCAATACTTGAACGCGGCCACACGGTAAAAGTTGCCAACCAGTCTTCCACATCCTCGAACCGGTCACCATGAAATGATGGCGGTGACCGAGGGGCGAGAAGGACGAGGACGAACGGCGGAGCACTGCTGGAGAACTGACGTCTCTGGCTGCCCGTAGTGGATGTCGTGGGTCGCACCGGTGTGGTCAGTGGCTCAAACTCGGGTTGGAGGCCTCGGAGGCGACGGCTCTCTTTATAGCGCCTGCGCGTCGTGAACAACTTGACTGATGTCTTCGCGGTCAGCGTACATGGGATGGTATCTGGCACGGTCCACCGAATGTCACCAACAAACGTGGCTAGGTGCAGACCAACCCAGCTGGTCATTTATGAGGCGAAGCTCGAGAGAGAGGAAGACGCTCGGCCACGTACCAAGATATGATCCTGTAACATGGTGGCGTCAGAAGGGCAAGAGCAGTGTGCAATATTATTACAAAAAACGTGCTGCTAAAAACCTATGTTCAAAATAAAAAATCCAGGGTCGGAACGGTTATCTGGATTAAAGCCATTTAATTAAAAGGCGCAAATCCGCACGTACTTCTGCTAAGATCAGCTGCTGATGGAATACGTTTCAGCCTACTGATATACCTCCCTTTTCTTCCTATTGCATCGGTCTACGACTTGACTTCTTCGCTGTTTTTCGATTAGACAATCAATCATAAGGTTGTTTGCTGCCTACACAGTATATGCCACAAGATACGCCATTACGGATATTTTGCCAAAGAGATGCGCTAAAGAAGTTGCGGGCGTTATTTTACGATATAATCCTTCATCACGGTGCGTAACAGCAACTCCTTCAGTCTGCTGCCGGTATTTTTGCCCGGAATCGTGGAAAACGTCATTTGTTCCTGTTCTACCAAGCACAACCTTAACGAACGGATATATGTATTATGTGTTGGCGACCATCGCGTTTGGCACGAAGTTTTTTCTTAGGTCACATTCACTTGAGCTCGTTCGCCTTCTAACGCCCTTTCTGTCATTTGTTCGCCTGACGAACTCAATTGCCACTGTACATGTCATTACGCCCAACATCACAACAACCACATCGTACCCACGAAATGTTGCATACGCCGACACGGCGCGTAGTTTGCTACGCTTGTCTCACCGCATCTCAAGTAATGCAGAAGGACTTTTGCGTCCGCTAGCTTCGAGATATCTGCTTCTCCCCGGAGTCCCTAGTTTTGTTGTATCCCTGTCGCCACCTTGGATATTAAGAAGCGCTGCTGCACTGATACGCTGGCCCATAATGAAGGCTCCACCTTGTGGCCGGCGCAAATAATTCGTCTGCTCTCTTCCCCTATGTTATCCAGTCTCCCTGTAAGTAATATCGTTCATGTGACACTACACTCTACCATAATATGGTAAATGTTCACCTTAGAGGACGACGAGTCGTGCTGGCACGTGTGTTCGGCGAGGAAGAAGCGTGTTTGAACGCTGTAGCCTTATTGTTGCTGATTGGTTGTTTCTCCATCAACGGCGCCGAACAAGCTCAAAGTTCGATAATGTTAACGCCAAGTATGTGGAGTAAAATACAATAATTTGCTTGTATTCAAGTGACAGATTTCATGACCCCTTAAATTGGTATGACGCAACCGCACTATTGATTTTTGAATACCGACTTCTCTTAAGGATCCTCGTTCGCGTGCTGATTTTTGCTACTCGTTTTTTCTCTAATCTTTTACTGTGTGCCTCTATTATCTCGTACTTGGACCTAGTCAACCTCGTGAGCTGGCGCACTGCACAATAGACGGCCTCACATATATACAAGTTCCCGCTTTAATTAAGCCATACACTCCTGCTTAAGCTGCCAGAGTATTGTGTGTGACTAAGGAAGAAGGGGACCGGAAAATTTACTCACTAATAAAAGGGTTAGCGAATAAGCAGCGCCGACCAAATCAGCCTTGTAATGTAGATTATGAGACTGCACAACCTTCTAGCCTGTCAATGCATGGTCACGTCGGCAGGCAGATGACCTGCCGGTGGCATGCTTGCGATTGCTGGCTTCAAACACCGCAGTCAACTTAGCGCCCAGGCCGGAGTTTGCAATGAACGGGAACTTTAACCACCCGCTTTCTTAAACAGTTGCGGGTTCACACCTAATCCTTCAGCTGTTCCGTCCTCCCTGTTTCCGTGAAGTAAATTTGGTTGGCACATTGAAAAAACCAGCTGGTCCATGTGATAGCATTCTAACTTCCATAAACTTTTGAGAAACGCTGTAAAAAGTTACGCGTCAGGAGAGCACTATTGGTAATGCATAGGATATATATTTCAATCCTACGGTAAAGACAGTTGCAAGTGTGTGAAGTGCGATCTACTGGTAGTTTACATTAAGGAATTATTCGAGATTTCTAACAATGGTTTTCTTTTCCTGCATTTTCTGAAGGTCTGCGAAAACAACATCAGTGGCCGGTATCAATATCGGCAGGATATTATGTCTGGTTCTTTCACTAACACAACTCATGTCTTAACATTTGATTCTGAGCAAGCTCTCAAAGCTAAGGTAAGTTTCAGGGAAACGATATGTGAATATTTTCACATGCCCAACTGCTATACGTGTTCTTGATAATATATTATCAACATCCCTAATTGTATTCTATATGCCCACGAAAAGAGATACTACGGCCCGAAGCAATTTGACTAGTTTATCTTAGACCAGGGAAAGGAGATTGCCGGTATGCTATTTGTCTCCCTACATTTATGCATAAACATATTAAATTGACATTGGCTGCATTAACTGCATTAATATGCAGAAGCTGAGGGTAATGTTCCACCTCCGGTAGGTACAGCAGTTTACATTAGGTAGTTAAACACTTGGTACACTTAGTACATTTAGTACATATAGTAATCGCAGATCCGGACCATGAAAGGGAAATAACAAGGAGAATAAAACTAGGATGGAGTGCATATGGCAAGTACTCGCGGATTATGACTAGCAGCTTCCGGTATCGCTCAAGAGGAATGTATGTCGCAGTTGCGTCTTCCCTGTACTATGGCGCTGAAGCGTCGGGGCGAACGAAAGTGTATTACTTAAGAGGAGGGCTATGCAGAGGACTATGCAACGGATAATGGTAGGTGCAACGTTTAATGGTAGGAAACGTGCAGAGTGTGTTCGAGATAAAACTACAGTAACTACATTCTAGTGGAATTCAAGAAGACAAAATGGGCATGGGCAGGGTATGTAGTGCGAAGGGATGATATCCGATGGTCACGAAGGGTAACAAATCGAATTCCAGCAGAAGTAAAACATGGCAAGGGGAGGCACCAAGTTAGATGAATTAATGAGCTTAAGACGTCCGCAAGGGTAAGGTAGATACTACTAGCACAGGACCGTGTTACTTGGAGTGATATGGGATAGGTCTTCGCAATGCAGTTTATATAGTGTGGCTGATGATGATACATTCAGCCAGACTTGTGCTGTGCATCCATCCATTCATCAAGGTTTAATTTTCAAATGCTGTAAGCGAATGCCTCTTTTTCTCATTACTACTTTAAACCTGCTCTTATTTGGAATACACAGTTAAGATTATTTATCTAATGGTAGCACACGTTTAGACAATTTTTCAGCTCTTGAAGCTGTAGAAGGTTTAATTTACACGTAGAAGACGGCGTCGAGGTTGGCGTGGGAGCAGGGCGTTTCAGACCAGCACGATAATCTGCCCGATAACAATTCCACCGACCCCTCCTTCTTCGTCAGCGTCCAGCGAAGGGGTTCATCTTCACAATACCCCCCAAAGAAAAAGGAGCTATCCTGACGACTTAAGGGACGAAGATACAACGGGGTCGTAGAACGGCTTAAGGCGCTGTACATGCACAGTCTCATGACCACGAAGTCGCAAATCGGAAGATGGCGTAAGCGGCTCAAAAATGCAGTTAACTGGTGAAGTGCGCTCGACGACACGGTAGGGCCCATGATACTTGGAGATCAGTTTTGATGAGAGGCCGGGGCTGCCTGATGAAGCCCATGGCCACACGAGTGAGCGGGGCTCGAAGCGAGGTGCATTATTCTGATCGGTGTCATGGCGATATGTTTGGTGCCACTGAGAGACGGTCGAGAACGTCCGGACAATATGACGACGGCATCCTTTGGCGTACTGCGCAGCTTCGCGCGCTGTAGTGCATTCTGATTCGTCAGTGTTGTAGGGTAGGACAGTGTCAAGGGGAGCAGATGGATTCCGGCCGTAAAGCAAAAAGAACGGAGAGAAACCCGTGCTTAATTGCGTAGCAGTGTTGTATGCGTAGGTGATATAAGGAAAGACAATGTCCCAGTTTGTGTGGTCGGATCCGACGTACTTCGCGAGCATGTCACCAAGGATGCGATTAAATTGTCCATTAAGGCCATTTGTTTGCGGGTGGTAGGCTGTGCAAGTTGAATGATTTCGCACTGAGCGAGGACGGCTTGAACGACGTCAGGTAAGAAAGCGCGGCCTCTGTCGCTGAGCAATTCACGAAAAGCACCATGAGAGAGAATGAAGTTCTTCAATAAGAAACAGGCCCATCGCAGTCTGTTGCAGCTGGGAGTGCGGCGGTTTCGGCATATCGCGTCAAATGGTCAACGGCGACAATGACCCAGCGATTGCCATTACTCCAACGACCTCCGGCGCTGCATGGTTATACACAAAAACAATATACACACAAGAGAATTAAACCAAGACGTTAACACAACGCATCATCTGTGTTAACGTTTTGGTTTAGTTCTCTTGTGTGTGTATTGTTTTTGGGTATAACCATGCAGCGCCGGAGGTCGTCGGAGTCGTATAGCCAACTAGCTCGCTCGCAAGTACTACTGAGATTGCCATCAGCTGTGTAAGGAAGAGGGCCATAGAGGTCAATTCCAATTAGGTCGAAGGGTCTAAGCGGGCATGTGAGAGGCTGTAACTCACCAGCCGAACGGTGAGAGGCAGGCTTGCGGCGTTGGCATGTAACGCACGATCGAACGTAACTAAGAACCGTGTTGTACATACCACGCCAATAGTAGTGAAGGCGGATTCCAGCGTCCATCTTGAAACCTTCGGCATGACCGCACTGCAGATCGGCGTGATAAGCTGTACATATTTGAGTCCGTAGATGGTGCGGAATGACAAGGAGCCATTTCTGCCCACACTAGTTGTAGTTGCGCCGGTAAAAGCGGTTATCCCAAATCCCATAGTGGAAAGCTTGACGGCGAAGGGCGCGTGAAATGGTAATCGCTGAATGATTGAAAAGTTAGTCAGTAAGAGATGTGATTCATTGATCCTTTCTTTGTTCGGCGGGCATGCCACTGACGCTGATCGAAGACACCACGGAGTCCGAGACGGAGAGGCTGGCAAGGTCGGCTGGAAGCGGCGAATGAGACAAAGCGCCAGCGTCTTTATGTTTGCGACCAGATCGGTAAATAACACGGATATCGTATTCTCGCAGACGAAGGGCCCACCGTGCCAAGCGGCCGGAGGGGTCCTTCAGTGATTAAAGCCAGCATTAGGCATAATGGGCCGTGACTATACATCAAAGGAATGGCCGTAAATGTAAGGGCGAAACTTTGTGAGTGCCCAGACAACAGCCAAGCACTCCTTTTCCGTTACAGAGTAATTCGCTTCACCTTTCGTGAGAGTTCGGTTGGCGTAAGCGACTATGTATTCACCATAGCCAGAGGGGCGCTGAGCAAGCACAGAGCCGAGGCCGACACCACAGGCGTCGGCGCGCACTTCGATGGGCGCCAGAGGGTCAAAATGTCGCAGGATAGGCGGGGCTGTGAGGAAGCGGCGCAAGGAGTTGTGGGCGTCGTCGCATGCTGGTGACCACCGCGAAATATCTGAGTTATTGCCGAGGAGCTCAGTCAACGGGGCGACAGTGGAAGCACAGTTCCGTATAAAACGCCGAAAGTATGGGGACAGGCCCCAAAAAACTCCTTAATGGCTTGATGGTCGTAAGTTTCAGAAAATCAGTCACAGCTCGAAGTTTGCGGGATCAGGACGTATACCGTCCTTGCACACAACGTGGCCTAAAATCGTCAGCTTACGAGCAGCGGAACACTTCTCCAAGTTGAGCTGCAGACCGGCCTTCGCAAGACATGCAAAGACCTGCTTCAGGCGAGAGAGGTGGGTCACAAAGTCCGGAGAGAAAACCACGATGTTGTAAAGGTAACAAAGGCACGTATTCCACTTCAGGCCACGCAGAATCGTATCCATCATGCGCTCGAATGTAGCAGGGGAATTACAGAGACAGCAAGGCATGACAGTAAATTGAAAGAGGCCATCGGGGGGGACAAATGTTGTTTTAGGGCGATCTTCCACAGCCATGGGCACCTGCCAGTAACAGGTTCGTAAGTCGAGCGAAGAAAAAGAGTTCAGCACCTTGTACAAGACCAATGCGTCATCTATACGCGGAAGAGAGTAGACGCCTTTCCTCGTGAGTTTGTTTAGGCGACGGTAGTCACCGCAGAAGCTAAGTGAACCGTTTTCTTCCTCACCAGGACAGCAGGGGAGGACCAGGGACTGTTAGAAGGCTCAATCACTTCATTCTGAAGCATAGTGTGAACTTGGGCTAGAATAACTCGGCGCTCGGTGTCAGATACTCGATAGGGGCGCATGGGAACAGCAGGGCAGCGTGGGAAACGGTGTCACTGTGGTGGGCAACAATTTATGTGCGGCTCAAAGCAGGCTGGTGAGAGTCGAATGAAGAACGGAACCGATCAAGCGATGCGAGAAGTTCAAGGTGTTGAGGCCCAGAAAGATTGGCGTCAATGGAGCGGAGGAAAACGTCGGCAGAAGACTGATCCATCTCAAGAACAGGCGATGTGATTGCAGTCAAGTCAGCGGGCTGCGAAGCGGTTGTTGCGTCACCGGTAAGAATAGAATCAATGAGCTGGATGGGGCCGAGGCATTCACCGCGACGCAGGAATATGGGAAATGAGAACGGATTAGGAATCCAGAGAGCGGTGAGGCGTGCTGATATAGGCCACTGTAGTCAACGTGGAACCGTTTTCTTCCTCACCAGGACAACAGGGGAGGACCAGGGACTGTTAGAAGGCTCAATCACTCCATTCTGAGCATAGTGTGAACTTGGGCTTGAATAACTCGGCGCTCGGTTGCAGACACTCGATAGAGGCGCTGACGAAGAAGAGCATGGGAACCGGTGTCAATGTGGTGGTCAACAGTTGATGTGCGGCTCAAAGCAGGCTGGTGAGAGTCGAATGAAGGACGGAACAAATGAAGCAGTGCAAAAAGTTCAAACTGTTCAGACCCAGGAAGATTGGCGTCGGTGGAACGGAGGTAAACGTCGGCAGAAGACTGGTCCAGTGCAAGATAGGTGGTGTGACTGCAGTCAAGTCACCGTGTGTTACGTCACCGGTGAGAATAGAATCAATGAGCTGGATCGTGCCGAGGGATTCACCGCGACGCAGGGATACGGGAAATGAGAACGGATTACAAATCCAGAGCGCGGTCAGGCCAGCTGATATAGAAATTACCCCGTGAGGCAGAGGAAGATTTTTGCGGTTTTGAAAGATAGGCGATACGATGAAAAGTACATCGGTACGTACTGCGGGAAAAAGCACAAGCGATGGGCACAAGAACAAAGGAGCGCGCAGGGAGATCAGATCTTCAGCAACGATGACTTTGGGAAAAGGAACGCCCGGCGACGGTTCGTCTAGCACAAAAACTTCAGTTCGGCACAAGCACAGTTGATCATCGCATTATGACGCGACAGAAAATCCCAACTCTAGATGAGATCATGAGAGCATGAAAACGATGAACTCTATTGCGTACATAACTTCTTGAATAATGTCTCGAGCTGTGCACACTGCTATAGGCTCTACAGGCTGGGCACGTGCCGTGCATAGCGAGAATCTTGAAATTGGTGTCGTCGCTTTACGTGCCGACGTGTGTCTGCCATGGCCGAAACAGGAGCGCCGATGTCGACCAGAGCCATTACTACAACCCCCTATATAGAAACTTCAAGCAGATTTGCCGGAGATACGTGAGGCCTTTTACAGTTCGCTCGTTGCGCAGTTCTCTCCTCAGGAACTGCGGCATTCAGTATTGCTCTTCAGCCAGATTGGGACGCGGTCGCAGAGGAGATAGGGAGTGGCGACACGGCGAAGTTGAGCGGCGAGGAGAATAGGTGGCACGGTCATTTGCGACGGAACTTGCAGATGGATCGGCGGCTGCGTACTGATTTCGGGGCGGCTGCCAGGAAGCTGACATTCGGTACGGCAGAAGATCATCGGGAGCGCGGTTTCGGCAGTACCTGGCAATATGGCCAGGAACTACAAAGGAATAACAGATAGGACAATTATCACTTGTTAACCAAGGATTGCGGGGCTGCGTTAGAGGTGGAAGTAATAGCTGTGGAGCATGAAGCAATTCCTAAGCACGCCCTGGAGGCGTATCGTACACCGAAGGGTAGCTAGGTGGCCTTGGTCGGGCAGCGACGGCAGCGTGCGTCAACGCTGCGACAGGAGCGTCGGCGCTTGCCATTGGTGAAGTGACAGGTACGTTGGCATATGCGAGGTGCTCAACGGCTGGCGCAGTCTGTGGCGTGGACGCTGGCGGTGAGACAGAGGGAAGGGCCTCCACCACGCGGTCGGCGATGACCTGTCGAATGGGCGCCAAAATGCGGCACAGCTCGCAGTTTGTGGGCAGCAGTGATATTTGGAGAGCAACTTCATCCCGGATGAAGGCTTTTAGGTGTTGCAGCACGGAAGAGGTCTCAGATGTAGAGGAGAGGCCAGAAAGAAATTCCGCAGGCGCGGAAGGCTGTCGAGGGAGGAGGCGCAGCTTGCGCAACTCACCATAGCTGTGGCGAAGGCTGACAACTTGGGCAACATTAGTCAAATCCAGGGACGTTAACATTTGAAAGGCGTCATATTCGATGCCCTTTAGGATGTGCTTGACCTTTTGTGCCTTGGACATCTGGGCGTTTGCGCGACTACACAGGAGGAGCACATCTTCAATGTAACTAGTAAATGTCTCGATGAGTCGCTGTGATCGATTGTACAGGCGTTGTTCGGTGCAGAGCTTGCATACAGCAGGAAAACCAAACACGGTGGTAAGGTTCGCCTTTAACGAGTCCCAATTCGTGATATCGGCTTCATGGTTACGATACCACAGGTTGGTAACTCTGGTCAAATAAAAGATGACGTTCGTGACCTTTATGGTGTCGTCCCACTTATTATGTGAACTCACTCCCTCGTATGAAGCAAGCCAGTCCTCACAGTTGGTGCCGTCAGTCCCACGGAAGAGCGCAGGGTCTCGCTGGCGTAAGGAGCCAGAGCAGACAACCGGCGCTGTCATCGGGCTGGTTTGTGGATGTTCGTCTTCGGACATGCGAATTGCCGGTAGCGTGCGGGTGCGAAGCTCCTGCGTCAGGCAAGGGTATCAATCCGCACCTCCACCAAATGCAGAAGAAGGTTTAATTTACACGTCGAGGACGGCGTCGAGGACGGCGAGGAAGCAGGGCGATTCAGACCAGCACGATGATCTGCGCGATAACAATTCCGCCTACTCCTTCCGCAGCGTCCAGCGAAGGGGTCCGTCTTCTTCTTTACAAAACATATTGCGGGGTTACGATATTGGGACCATTCAGGAAACAATGCGTAGCGGCTGTAGAAATGCGTTTTGCTTGGTCGCGCGCGAGTGACTACTGTTTAGCTTGTCTATGGTATTGCAAGGACTGGACCTGAAAAAATGGATATTTGTAAGAGTCAGTATAGAGGCAGATTTTAAGGGAGACATTCAGTCTCCTGGCCAATGTTTCCAGTAGTCATTCACTCCGATGTCGGTTAATAGATTGAGGTTCCTCTTGTAGCCTTGCTTGAGCCTCTTTTGACGACTTGTTTTTCTGTGAGTTAAGCATATTAACCATCTGAGCTGCCCTAAAGTATTACCGAATCGATCACGATTATCCCCTTTATTAAACGTGTTATGTCTATATTTAGACAGGTTACGCACTGGGCTTTAATAGCGGAAATCGTCTGTTCACATATGTTTTGAAAAAGCAGGTGTGCTGTCCAATATTGCAAAATTGATCCGAGGAGCTTGGTTCGGTCCATTCGAAATTGGTGGGGACGTTCAATCAATGAGGCTCAGAATCAGAAAGAATTATGCTTGGAAATCTTTCCTTTTACCTTACAATACAGCGCGGGCCTAATTTGGGTTGCTTATAGTATAGAAATCGCCAATTTATTTTGTATACTTTGTAGGTTTGCTGATGCATTAAATTATAATAGCTTCAAGAGAGAGTAAACAAAAGTATTTTGATTTAGAAAATACTTTCTGCTGTGAAGTTGCCGAAACATTTTATTCTTGCAGACAGGTGACGCATCGCCCTGACGCACCATTTGTTTCTTGATTATTTCATACATGTATGAAACAAGAATGCTACCCCCTGCGGGCACTATTATCGTCTATATTTTCTTTTCTCATTGTGTTTCATAGGCATTGTGGAAGTTTTATTTAATACCGCGCGTACTATTATGTTAAAATAAATTTGAAATCGGCAAATACAACATGAAACTGATCTGTTTCGCTAGAATGAGAAACATCTGTACGAAAAAGCACCTCGTAATGAGGCCATGCTGCTGTTACTAAAGGTCATAATTTTCAATGGCGATATTTCATTATTAAACTAATTTTATTGCGAAAGCAATACTACTCGCACTTTTAAGCCTTCGCGTGACCCGGCCGCAGGTGCGTCTTACCCACGTGACGCTGTGACGTCACACCCCACGTGACACACGGGCTGGCAGGAGCTGCCAACCTGGGTGTCACGTTTCACATGGGACGGTTATGTCAATCAGCCTGCTGGGACCCTGGCATTCACATTACCCCTATAGGCCACTAAGGCATGTTCATATGGGTTGGTTAAAGCGGGGCTTTATATGTGAGCTGAGGAAGAAGAAAAAGAGAAGAACGCTCGGTCACTCGCAGCTAATGCTTTCGCTCAATATTTGGTTCAGCAGCGTTGAACCCTTGTAATTTTTCATCTGTCTAAGCACGGCCGTACTGTTTTTATTGCAGTTGTGCGCCGCACACAACATCAACAACGACATACCATTTGGCATCGCCGCCTACGACATTGATGCAGATGTCGACGAGACGGGCTCGTTGTCATGTCAACAAGTGGAATACAGAGCAAACTACAGCCGAGTGAGATTGCTCCGAAGAATTCTGAACTTTTTCCAAGCTTACTTTCTCAACCAGAGCAGTCTGGCGGATTGTGGCAGCGTCACATAGCTAGGAAGGCCGGCACCTGTTCAAGGTACACCATGAGACAAAAACAAACTGCTCGCGACCAATCCTCGAAGCATCCAATTCAATATCGTACCTAAGACTGCACTGTGTTCGCTCCTGTGAAAGTCATCCAAAATAGTAGTACCGGAACTACCTCAGGGAATGCTCGGCTCCCTCTTGAAAAACAGCACATAGTTTCTAGCAACAGAATTTACACTGAGCCCCCCTTAAGCAATAACTAGTATTTTTATTATTACAAACACTAACCAAGAATCACACAGCGTGATTTGTCGCCTTTCTTTTGCTGAAGGTTGCTTGCTACCGTTGGAAAATACAAAAAAGTGACTGTTCATTACTCTCGCAACAGAACTGTTGGCTTATAAGAAAAAATTTTGTTCCATATAAACCAATAAAATGATGCGTTTCTCCACTGAGATATCTATTAAAGCTTTCTTCCATCACTTCCTTTTACTCATTGAGGACGGATAAGTCCTATTCGATAACTCTGTCCGCCCTTTCTCTCCCGTTTTTATTTCTGTCTAGCAGTCAATTCCCGTTTAAGTATTTTTGAGCACACAAAATCGGTTTTAATATCTTGGTTTCGTGCTTCTGATGGTCCCCTTAACAATAATTTATGCTGTTCGGAACGACTCTGCCAATCGAATACAGCACAGACTCGTTAAACTGGCGATAAGCCGTTAGTTTCAAGCATTCGGTCACCTGCCGTGTTTTTCGCACGAATTGCAAATCAATTGAAAAATGGAATACTGCAGGCGCACCCACCTCTTTGAGAGATGGTAAAGTTCATGATCTCTTAAAGTTTACAATACTCAATTCCTATTCCTATGCATGGTAAATAGCCAGGAGTAACTGCCAACCTGCACCTGATAGCACTCACCTCAACCTTGTGTAAATCTGTTGGCTATTAGAACGCTTGATCGTCAATCGCGTACAGTATCACCTCGAGTACGCAATGACAGGCCTGCACATCTGTCCATCTGGCTTCCTCCCTCATCTGGGAACGCGCGATTGTTTGTCGCAACTTTCCGGTATGATAAACCAGACATCTCGGGCATACACTCCACTCCATATTGTCGCGAACCGTTCAAATGTTTATGTGTTCTTTTTAGGAAGCCGCCGGCATGCGGCCTTATCACTTTGATTCTAGCGTGCATATCAATTATGTACCCTTTACTTATTCATGCTCGTTGTCGCGAGACACTGCTTTATTATTTCCTTTGTTGCAGCAGGTAATTCGAGGTGAATCCCGAAGGATTCCAGTCACGCGCTTGTATTTCCACAAAGCTTCAAGTTATGCTAGTATCCGTTCGCGGTTTTATCTAGGACGTTTCTTCGCAGCTTTTAAATTGAGCGCTGACGAGTGAAACGGGCATTCAATTTCGACGACCAAGGAGCACGTTTGCTGCTATCGCCGGAGCCATGTTGCTCAGTTCTTTTGCGGGCGCAAATCAGCCCAATAAATAGTTTATTTTAGTGTTCTTACCACTGTCTTTACTTTTGTATATGTGGCCTTGTCACTACCACATGACATCTGGTACAGCTGCTGCCATTTGATCCTATCTACTCCTTTAAGCGATGCCTTGTTCCTCTCAGCCTGGGGAGCGAGCCTATATGTCACCGAGCTAGCCGCCGATTTCAAGGGCTCCAACCCGAATACGGTCTGAAACCTGACCCCATTCGACACCGAAAGGCCCCGACGTCCACAATAGCCCAGTCTATGGTATCGGTTGTGATCCAGCAGCCTCAACAGCATCCCGTTTCTAGCGCCACCGCGGGTCAAGATCCTCAAGACAGCTGTACCAGAACGTGAGAGTTGCCGCATTCAACAATTGTGACGACGCCATGAAGCTTCAGAACGTATCCTTTGCTCTAGGTAGAACAGCACGGACGTTGTTTGAAAACCACGAGTCCTGAATGACGACCTCGGAGAGCATCACGAAGGAGACGTTGAAACCGTTTACGAGTGGGGTAAGGAAAGAAAGAGCAGAACTGGCTTCTCAAGTCCAAAATTGAGCTCCCTAACGAGTCTATCCTCACTTACGCCGAGAAAATGAAGCTTCTCTTCCGCCGCGCTAACCCAACCATGACAGAGGAGGAGAAAGTTAAAACTGGTAGTGCGGGGATGGAAACAGTCGCTCTTTGCAGGATTCTTTAGAAATCCGTCCATAACCGTGGATGGATTTGAAAGCGAAGCGTCCACCATCAAGAGTATGATTGACACCCGAAGGCGCCAATACTATCCACCACTCCAACCGACCTGCACAAGCCACTACAGCAGCCCATCTGCGACCAGGGACAGCCTACTGGACCTCATTCAAGAAGTCGTCTGAGAGCAACTCCGTCAATTCTGCCCTCATCCCAACAACCACAGGTTACGACGCTCGCGGATGTTGTCCGTGAAGAACTGCAGCAGCCTCTGGGTGTTCCTCAAGCGACGGTCCCCACGGATCAAGCGCAAGAAGCAACAGCGATGAGCTATGCTGCGTCATTACGTTGTCCAGTGCCCCGATATGACCTTCCACGCCCTCTCCGCTATCATCCTGTTCCCGAACGCCACCCCTTGGCCCCGCCCGCCAACCCTACCAGGAAATCCAAAGCCCCATAAAATGCGATGCCTGGAGGCCTTCCAACAACCGCACACTATGTTTTCATTGCGGTGAGGCAGGACACATTTCCGTCACTGTACGTACAGGCGTATTGGCATGCGTATTTTCGCCATCGACACCCCACCAGAGGTGAGCGAACAGTGAAAATCGAAGACTTCCAGTGAAGGGTATGTCACGCTGCCCATACCCCACGTATCGTTTTGCGTCGCCGGTCCGAAGCTATGTATAAGGAAGGACTTCTAGCCCCAGTAGGGGAAACAGAAGACAACAGCCTTTGTAGGAGATGCTACTCAATGGCAAAAACGCGAACATCCTCCCCCGCCGACGATGAATAACGCAAATGCAGCCATAAAACCGCCGCTCCACAAGAATACACCGACGATCAACAGACCGGAGTTAAATCCAACAACACCACCAAAAAAGTGACAACAGTGTGCTCCGGCCGATGCCACAGTACAGGACAGAGCCGAGATCGAACATCGAGGAAAACACGTAATGTAAGGACGCTAAAAAATGACCTTGATGTGGCTATCGAGGGTCGACATCGGAGCCGACTATTCGCTCATCAGCGGACCGCTCGCCACCCTGACCCAGGGAAACAGCTGCGATCGGACAGTTTCCACCGCCTGCCGACAAGAAAGCCGTGCGCAAGTTCCTGGGGCTGTGCGTTTACTGTCGATGATTTGTCAAGGCCTTTTTGCACATCACCGAACCGTTGACGCCGCCTAAAGACTCTGAAGTAGCATTTCAATGCAAGAAGAAAGAAGCCTTCGCTGAACTTAAGCGCCGCCTACAGTACCCTTCAGTCCTAGGCCACTTTGATGAAAACGCCTAGAGCGAAATTCACACCGGCGCAAGCAATGTGAGCCTAGGCGCTGTTCTCGTTCATAAGAGCGTAGGACAGGAAAACGTTATTGCCTAAGCTAGACCTTCCCTCGCAAATGCCGACGCCAATTACTCGACAACGGCAAAGGAGTGCCTCGCGATCATCTGGGCCACTTCAAATTTTCCTCCGTGCCTATACTGTCGACCATTCAAGAAGGTAAGCGATACTCACGCGCTCTGCTGGCTCGCCAACTTGAAAGACCCATCCGGTCGTACTGCAAGACCGAGCTTACGCCTCCATGAATTTGACATCACGGTGTTCTACAAGCCTGGCTGCAAGTATTCCGACGCAGGCCACTGGTCACGGGCCCCTTCTGTCGCGCTCTCGAAGCATCAGCAGTTTTGAACAGCAGCAGCGCTCGGACTCTGACTTGAGAGCCCTAGCGGATTACCTAAAAGGCAAGGCCGCTTCTCCGACCATGTTCAGGCATAAGTTTTCCTTCGCGTTGAACAACGACGTCTTAGTGAAGAACTTCGCACCCAACAAGGCCACATAACTCCTTTTCTTGCCGAAGGAACTAAAAAAGGATACTTTGCAGGCTTTCCATCATGAGCCGACAGCAGGACATCTCGGAATCACACGCACACTGCACCACGTCCAAGAGAAGTATTATTTGCCGCGGTTTCCTGCTGACGTTCCACATTACTTGAAAACGTGCCGTGAGTGTCTGCGACTCAAGGCGCCTCAAATCAGACCTGCTGGGATACTGAAGCCCACACCACCACTGACTAAACCGTTTCAGCAAATTTAAATGGATCTCCTCAGCACCTTTCCGACTTCATCTACTGGTAACAAGTTTGTGATAATGGCCAAGGATTACCTTTCACACTACGCTGAAGCAAAAGCACTGCCTCATGGTACCGGAGAAGAAAAAAACAACTTTTTTTCGAGCGCATTCTCCTGTGACACGGTGCTCCCGACGTGCTCATCATGGACAGGGGAACAGCATTTACAGTGGAGCTCAATCAAGCCATATTGATGCAAAGCCAGACAAGCTACCGGAGGACGACCGCTTACCACCCGCAGCCGTCTGAATAAAATGTTGGCGGATATGCGCGCCATGTACGTTGACGCCCAACACAAAACCTGGGACGCCATCTTGCCGTACGTGATCTTCGTTTATAACATGGCAATACAGGAAAAAAACAATCTTGTGTATGGGGAGCCAACTACAACACTTGGCACAATGATGCCGCACGTGACAGAATAAAACCTCGTCGGCGCCGCCTACCTGCATCGTGCAGTTGAAGTACGACGACTCGCACAGCTACGACTGGGATTACCTGGAATCTCTGGGACACCCGCCGATATAACTTACGACAATCCAAGCAGAGTACAAGCCGGGAGATCAACACTGGGTTTGGACGTAGATTCGCCCACGGGGACTCAGTTAAAAGCTTTTACGCTGATACGTCGGGCGGTACAAGGCGATTCGTCAAGTAGGGCAATTGATCTGTGAAGTCATTCGTTCACTGTCATTCCTTCACTGTAATGTGTATGCATACTTTTCTCGATATGGAATATATATAGCACATTAAATTTCGACCACCTAGGGATCCTTAACGCCTCCTCTTTCTCTCTTTTGACTTTGACTCCAACCTTCCCCCTTGCCTTACGGCGCGGTTCAGGTGTCTACAGAAACCAATTGTTAAATATACTGCGCCTTTCTCTTCCTGTGAACCAATAATTAATGATAATAACATTAACAATAACATAATAAATATGGTTTGCAAGGACCGCTTGGCCAGCCCTTTCTTCAAGCCCTCTAACTGAAGAAAACTGAGTTCATATGTTGATGGTCTATTTGCTAATTACTTCTCCAACACCCAAGCCCAGTATCTAAAGCCTTATTACCCCACTTGCCCGCTAGCTGGCTGCAGCGTTTTCAAAGCGAGACCCTTTCTATGGTCATGGTGAAAGATTCCGGCAGTGACAGATACTGCGTCTTGCCTTTTCTGCAAACCAAATATAGAATGTCTCTGAACGTTGATGCGTTCAATGGAACGCGGGTTATGTTCGACAAGGGGCGCGCGTTGTACCCTTTGCAGCAGCAACACTCAAGCTTACGCATTTGTTCACCTCAGATTCAGCGCTGCCGCTGGGTGCAGTGGTTAAAATACTACTATGCTGTAGAACCCAGGTTCGATCCCGACGGCTGGCGGCTGCGTTCCAATGAAGGTGGACCGGAGAGGCTGTCTGTGTGCTGTGCGATATCAGTCCACGTAGTGGTTGTGGTTGCGACTGTAGGAACAAGGAAAAGAAAATGCACGGGCCTGCTACTGGGTCCAGCTAAGCAACCTCCGCTACCCTTTTAGCCGACGAGGAAAATGAGCATATCACACAGCCCATAATCACGTTTGCTGAACACCTGCAGGCCTACAGACAGGCCAGGATCACATACCCCACACATCACAAAACTCTAGACAAGATGGAAGAACACGCCCTGTGCCGGCTACAAACACTCTCCTTACGCCTTTAAACTCCACTAAAGGTACCCCTCACTTTACACACCAGAGTTCCCACACTGTGGAGAAATACTTACGGCTCTGAGGCCCAACGGGCCCTCATGACGCGCGCGCGGATAGCAGCGGCAGCCGCTGGAGTCCCGAAATAGGGACCCCACATACGCTACTCCCTCTCTTATCTGTACGCAATAAAATTTTCACTCACTCACTACGGCGTTTCTCATTGTGTGAGCATGCCAATTAAATTCATTTATCGATTAACTACCTAAACCCTATTTCGAGCAGTGGGAGGCTATTCTGCACAGCCAGGACCCCGACAAACAAAGAGGACTGGTTCGCAGGGCCCACTCTGCGGCGCAGGCCACTGGGCTGCTGGAATAGGCGGACCACCCACAACTCCGAGAATTCCCACGCACTGAATAAAATTTTCAATCAATCATTCCGCTACCTCGTGCGGACAAACGGGAACATAAAGGAAAACTTAGAGGGCCTCATAGATGTGAAATTGTTTTAACTGCGCGAACAGGTAGGACAACAGGAAGAAACACATATGACGCTTAGAAGCGCAGACTGTCAACTTTATTCTTCAAGAAAATGCAAGGCGTATTTAAGCGCTTTTTGCTACGTGAAAAATTATTTGCCATCCACGTGAACACAAGATAAACACTATATTCCAAAATCAGCCAAAAAAGGTACTAAACCAAGAAAAGACATACATGAAGAAATATCTGGGCCGGCCCACAATCACAAAGATAATCGAGCTCTGCTAAGCTATGAAGGGAACACTTGGCTAAGCCAAGATAACAACAGACATCTGTGGACGAAAAGATTGAATTCAAAATTCCGAGAACACCACCGCACCAAACCGTGCAACAGCACATGAAGTCCTCGACAAAAGGAACACCGTAACAACAGCCTAGCCATAACCAAAACTGAAAAAGAATGCCCGAAATTTGCATCAACACTTGAAGGCTACGTCAAATACAGGAGCCGTGAGAAACACTAGTCTAAACAAAAACCCGAAACATAATGCATAAAACGTTCATCAGCTCTTAAAAGCTGCGTCAAGTTATAACAAACAATGAAAAGGCACCAGGTCAAGAAACCAAAACCATAAAAAGCGGAAATGCACTAGGACCACAAATTGCATAGTAAAAATCGCGCCGGACGAATCACAGGCAGAACAAACTAAGAGGCCTACTAAGAATTAAAGTGTAAAACCACCAAAAGATAAGCCAAACCAAAGCACTTTCGGGAAACAGAAAAATAATAAAAATTAGTTGTAGAAAACTGAGCCTGTCCAGAAAACCTGCCTGCTCGGAAAGTGTGTGACTATTGAACGTCTCCTGAAAGCCGTGCAATATTGGGAAGCCTATACAAAACCTTCCAAAGATGAAAATCCTTTCGACGTCAGGGTTATGGAAGTCTTGCTGGCGCAGTTCTCAGAGATGCCTATGTGAAAATCTTCAATCACTAATCTTTCCCATCTGTCATTAGCCTTAGCCAAAAAACGCGTTGTCTCAAAATATGGAGCGCATTCGTTTTTCCTGCAATTCATACAATGTTCAGCCAGGAAGCCACCCGCTTTGTTCCTTACGTTCCGACAGTGCTCTTGTGCCCTTTGATTGAAACATCTTCCTGACTTACTTCGGGCTGACAAGATGCACCTGGAAATAATGCCTCTCTTAACAAGCTTCGAATGTGGACTGCTATAAGGAAGCAGCGCCTTCTTTCTTCTAGGCTTAAAGCACCAGCATGTCTTCTTTTCCGTAAGATGCAATGACAAATCAAGAAACTGAAGCCGGTCTTCAATTGGCGTCTCACTTGTGTAGTTGAGGACACAAGAAATGGATCCGAACACGGTCAGAAGTTTGGAGATGATATCTCTCAAGCTTTCACCCTTTGGTGCAGTCAAAAATACTAGGTAGTCATCTAAATATCTACACACACGTAGTACACCGACATAGAGATGGGTCACTCCGGAGTGGGCCGGATCTTCGGAGCCGCTCCTTCCAAAGAGCGGGGGAGCCATATGGCTCCGCAAAGTCGAAGCCGGATCCGCCGGAGCCGTCGGAGCCATCGGAGCTGTCAGAGCCGTCGGATCTTTCGGAGAGCTGGTTGCTGGCTCTCTCGTTCAGTGAACATTGCCGTCAAAGGCGGGTGCGACTTCCGCGCCATCTATTAGCAATGCGAGAAAGCAACCTCCAGCCCTTTTCCGCAAGACTCGCAATCCTCGCCCTCGGTTGTCTTTTGGGCGAAGTGCGACGTTCTTTTGGAGATCCAGGTGCTTTTGCTTTTGTCTATGGATGGAGATCTGCTAGATGGCTGGACGGCGGTTCTTTTGAAAAGCTGGTTCTCTCGTTCAGTGAGCCTTGTCTGTCGGAGCCGAGTAAGCTTTTTCAAAACGCAAAGCGAAAAAGCAACTACACCGCCCCTCCTTGTCAGTGTCACAACCAAGGAGGTTATATAAAAACTGCCACAACCAACCCATTGCCTTCAGATCTTCCCGCGGGTACCGCGGGCGCACTGCTGTTGGTGCCTGCACTTTTTTTTTTCAGTTTTGTGGTTTCGTTCCATGCCGACGAGTGGGGACCGGTACACGTACTCGTCCGCTGTGTAAAGTGGCCCGCGGCAATCCCTTTAGCGCTCGTCAAACGTCTTATGTGTTCTTCTTTGCCCTTTGTGTTCTTTTTTTTGTGCAAAATGTTTTACTTAATGAATCACCAACTAGCCCGGCAACATGCTCTCCCCTTTAGCTCTTTATGCGTAATATAGTGTGACACCCGATGACGCTAAAGGGGGGAGTAAAGAAGCCTTAAGTTGCAAAGAATGACAACGTTCATTGCCATGCTGCTGATCGAACGATGTCTCACGGCAGTCATCGGTCATGCATCGTTCGCTGGCACAACACCACCACTTGAAGACGAAGTCTTTCGTGTCTCAAAAGACAATCGAATGTGCACTTTACTCGTTTCATGAAATAGCGCATAGGACGAGGATGAAGATAGAAGTGGACACAGAGAGCACTGAGTACAACATTTCTACATCTGATCGGAAGAGAAGTGAAAGAAGTCAGTGGGAGGTAAAAGAGGGAAATAATAACCATATGCCCGTTGCGCTCGTCGCATAACTGCCGTTCGGGCCAAACACAAAGGAGCATCGCACCGGCAGAAACTCGACAGTTGCCGTTCCGGCATCCAATGCCTTTTACTGAAGGTGCGCGAACAAGGCAAGGCGCCGAGAGTCCAGCGTGCCGAAGCACAGTGAAAAAAAAAAAAAAAAAAAGACAGAGCGAAAATGGGCCGAGCCAGCGTTTGTCCTTTAGGGATTTTTGTCGGGTCGAATGTAACAGACTGTTATTCATTAATTCTGGAGAAATAATAATACTATAAGAACGCGTAAAATAAAATGGAGCCGAAGTGTCTGTCGGGACATTAAAGGCGAAAGGTATAGTTAGGTCGTTGTTATGGCCTCTTTATCTATCATTCAGGCACCGTCCTGTTTATCCCATTTAAACTTTTCCCCACAGTTGTGGGTGGAGAATCTCATTTACTAGTCCCTCAGTGCATTCAACAAATCGGTTTTCGTGCGTCGTGTTGCATCCATGAGTTGGCTCCTTCATGGGGTTACTGACGGGGCTAAATATTGACAGCGTGCAAAAAGCGCGGAAGGGATACTCACATCTCAAACCGTTGCGTTATCTTTTTTAGGTTATGTGACAACTTCTGTATGTACTGAATAACAATTGTTTTTCACTGCTGGTTCTAGTTATCAGTAAGCTGGCTATGTCCGCATTTTCTTTTCCTGCCCAAGCACGGACGCAGTTAGAAATACATATGAATATATATGAACCCACGGTTTGCTGCAGGGAAGGGCAGGGCGTCAGGGGATCAAGGCCAATGTTGTCGTGCTCCACACGTGCTTGGTACGCGGTGTTTTTAGCGCCCGGAGTGGAGCCACGCTCCGGAGAGGAGAAAAGCAGAGCGCAGCGGTCTGAATTTTTCGCATTCTTTTGTAGCACCTTTCTCAGTCGTCTTAACAGGCAGAAACCGCAACTGCAATTACAACCACTGGCAGAAACTGATGCTAAATGGAACTGCTTGCTGTATCACATAAGAGCTAAAATTGATTTTACTTTATGACTATAATATATATATATATATTGTAAGCACTGTAAGTGAACTTCATCTTCATCTGAGCATAATCATCATTGGTCATCGTGTCGTGGGAAAAAGATGAAGTGTTGTGTCGATGAGCATCGGATAGTCGGTAGCTGCTGCTTATCAACGCACCACTTTGTCTTCTTCCCACGTCCTACGTCGCTTCCTGCCGGTCTCTTGCAACCTCTCCCATGTCCTTTCACGCCTTTCGAAGTCGTCGAAATCGACTGGTATGGACTCCCTTGACTCCAGCTCACAACCGCTGGGTCGTTACTGCCACCCGATACGCTGAAATTGCAGTACTTCCTTCCGGCTCCGCTTCCGAAATCGCGAACTTCTTCCTCCACACCATACTACTTCGCCACGGCGCCCCTCACCTCCTCCTTAGCTATCGTGGCAAGTCGTTCCTCTCCACCGTCCTCGCCGCAGTGCATCATGCTTCAGGCACGGTGCACAAAAGTACATCTCCTTACCACCCTCAGACCAATGGCCTCACAGAAGGCTTTCATCGGACCCTTTCTGATATGCTATCCACCTACATTCACCCTCAGCACAACTGGGACTCTTTGCTCCCCTTTGTAACCTTCGCCTACAACACTGCCGTTCAACGAACCACCACCTACTCTCCGTTTTTTTCTTTTTTCTGGCCGCCATCCTACCTTCTCCCTCGAAACATCTTTCTTCTCAGCTTCCACTCCTTCTGCCGCGCCTTCCCACGAACAGTTCGTGTCTCGTATCGCCCACTGCCGTGATCGTGCTCGCCTTCAAACTGAAGCCACTCAAGATACTTTGTTGGGCGAGTAGATACATATTCATTATTAATTTAAACAGCGCGAACACGAAGACAAAGGACAAGATAAAAGGAAGCCACAGTACAAGCGCTTACTCACAACTATGCCTAAGTCTTTACTCCAAGGCCCAGGTAAAAACAAACATGACGAAAACGAAACAATCACGTGAAATAACCCCTGAGTTCACCTGCTGCACAAATAGTCACTCAAAAAAGACACCTCTTGCACAAAACGTCACTCAAAAAAGACACCTCTTTGCTTGAAAGAACAAGAGAAGTCTTACTGACACACTTAGAGTCCGTTGAAATAAAATATTGTTACGACGTTTATTTACACAGATGTTAGGATGCGCTGGAGATTAGCACACCACAGCGGACAGACCCAGCTTCCTCGTCCTCTTCTGCTTATTCCGCCAAACCTCATCTTCCTTCAATAAGGACGACGGAAAGTGCGTGACACTGCCCCCTTCGCAGACGATGCCCGCCGGGTGAGTCAAGCTTCGTCACGTTGATAGAAGGGCTTCATGCGGGCCACGTGGACTACTTGAGTCTTCCGAGAACGACGCCCTTGGGTGGTCAGGCGAGAGGCTACAAAGTTTACTGCGCTGAGGCGCTATAGTACAACGAAAGGGCCCGTATAGTGGCGCAGCTGTTTCTGGCACAAGCCGCGCTTACGCAACGGCGTCCAAAGCCACACCAAGTCACCAGGGGCATAATTAACATCTTGATGACGCTTGTCGTAGCGCTGTTTGTAGCGTTTCTGGGAGGCTAGAGTGTGAAGTCTAGCGAGTCGACGAGCTTCTTCAGCCAAAGAGAGAGTATGCGCTAGTGAAGTTTCAGCAGGGAGTGAGAAAGGCACAAACGTGTCCAAATTGCTTCGTGGAACTCGTGCATAAAGAAGAAAAAACGGACTGTAGCCTGTCGTTTCGTGCTTAGCAGTGTTAAATGCGTATGTTATAAACGGAAGGACTTCATCCTAGTTTTTGTGGCGGGAGTCGACATACATTGCGAGCATATTGCTAAGCGTCCGATTGGTGCGTTCGGTAAGACCGTTTGTTTGTGGGTGGTAAGGAGTTGAATGGCGAAAATGGGATGAACAGAGGCGAAGAAGTTCTTCTACAACTTCTGCCGTAAACTGTCGGCCACGATCGCTTATTAACACACGAGGAGGCCCATGTCGAAGAATGATGGACCGTAGGAGGAACGCCGAGACATCAGAAGCAGTGGCTTACGGTATGGCAGCAGTTTCACAGTTCCGCGTAAGGTAGTCTACGCACACTATAACCCAGCGGTTTCCGGTGGATGAACGGGGAAACGGTCCTAGAAGATCAATTTCCGCCTGTTCGAATGGGGTTCGTGGTGGCGTTATAGGCTGAAGATGACCCGGCGGTGAGCAGGTTGGGTGCTTGAAACGCTGGCACTGGAGGCAGCTGGCCACATAACGTTGAGTAGTTTGACGCATCTTCGGCAATAAAAACGTTCCTTAGTCCTGTGCAATGTCCTCGCGAAACCCAAGTGTCCAGCTATAGCATCGTCGTGCATTACCCGAAGAACCTGACCCCTAAGACTTGTAGGAACTACCAGAAGAAGCTGCGCACCTACTGACGAGTAGTTCTTCCTGTATAGTACACCGTCACGAATGCAGAATGCAGAATGAGGTCGTAGGGTTCCGGGAACTTGCTGCATCAAAAAGCGGCGCCAACTTGTCGTTCCGCTGCGCAATCTTGAATTCACCAACATCAAGGAAACTTGTAGAGATAGCAGCTATATATTCATCCAAGACCTCATTGTCGCAATCAGTAGTTTGAAGTGGCAACCGCGATAGCCAGTCAGCATCACCGTGCTTACGACCACTCTTAAAAGATACCGTAAAATTGAATTCTTGAAGGCTTAAAGCCCACCGCGCAAGGCGTCCACAGGGGTCAAGAAGGTTTACAAGCCAACGTAAGGAATGATGGTCCGTCACAATTTTGAATGCACATCCATGAAGATATGACCTAAACCGTTGCACACCGAATACAACAGCTAAGCATTCCTGTTCAGTTACTGTGTAATTGCGCTCAACCTTGCTCAAAGAACGGCTTGCATATGCAACGACATGTTCATCGCCATTGTGGCGCTTTATGAGCACAGCACCAACTCGAACTGCGCTGGCGTCAGTGTGAAGTTCTGTTGTAGCTGATGGACAGAAGTGGCGTAGTACTGGTCCTGATGTCAAAATAAATTTTAACTGACGAAAGCCAGAGTCACAATCGCTAGTCCACTTGAAAGCCACATCTTTTTGCAGAAGACAAATAAGGGGATAGATATGCTAGATCAGCAAACTTCGGAACAAAACGCCGAAAATAGGAGCAAAGTCCCAAAAAACTCCTGAGCTGTTTTAACGATTTCGGCGGTTTAAAACAAGTGACAGCTTCGATCTTTTTCGGATCAGGCCTGATTTCATCCTTGTCTATGAGATGTCCAAGTACCACAGTCTGGCGTTCTCCAAAACGACATTTCTTGGAATTGAGTACCAGACCAGCCTTCTCAATACACTCCAAGACAATTTCTAATCGACTGTGGTGTTCATGAAAAGTAATCCCGAATATCACTACATCGTCCAAATAACACATACAAATGTGCCACTTCAGTCCGCGCCAAATTGTATCCATGAATATTTAGAACGTGGCTGGAGCGTTCCATAATCTAAACGGCATCACATTCAATTCATACAGCGCGTCTGGGGTGATGAATGCCGTCCTTTCTTTATCTTCCGGGTGCAAGGGAATCTGCCAATAGCCTGATCGCAGGTCAACTGAGGAAAAATAGGAGGCGGAATGTAAGCAATCATTGGCGTCATCAGTACGTGGCAGGGCATAAACATCCTTCTTGATAACAATATTCAGCCGTCGATAATCAACACGAAATCGCCATGTGCCATCTTTATTTTTGACTAGAATCACAGGGGCAGCCCACGGACTAGACGATTGCTGAATGATGCACTTATGCAGCATGTCACGAACTTGTTCTTCGATTGTTTGGCGCTCTGATGGGGATACACGATAAGGCTTCTGACGGATTGGATCAGGAGTCCCAGTATTGATTCGGTGCTGAGTACGGGAAATGGGAATCCGTGGTGGCGAGTCCTGAGAGAAATCGAAAGCCGCAGTATGTTTCGCCAGAACTTCCACAAAACTGTGACGGTCACTTGTTGGCAGGGACTTGTTAATCATGGCAAGAAATTTTGTCTCATCTTCTTCTGAGCATGCGGTAGGCTGGGAGTTGTCTGTGTTGAGCACGGCCACTGATTTCAAAGTGTCTTCGTCAAAGTTGGCAAGTTTTAGACCACGTGGTACTACAACAGGTTCGTTAGAGCAGTTAGTCGTCCACAAAGAAGAATTGCCATTTCATGACTGAGATGATGCAGCGGGAAATAAGAATACTTTTCGTCGCGCAGTTGAGGGTGAGTGGTTCAACCACAGCGTCGAATGCATCACTGGCACAGCTGGAACTAACAACTTGTATAAACTCTGCTGACATTGCAGGAATGACTATATCGTCCAAAACCGAAAGCGTGCAGTGATTGGTCCGCGAATTTTTACGCAAAGCAGATTCAATTCGAGTCCTCACAGAAATGTCTCCGTTCCGAAAGTCGAGAGTGGCCCCACATTGCTCCAGAAAATCGAGTCCAAGAATTACGTCATGCGTTGATCGAGCAAGTACAGCGAATTCAGTTCGGAATGTGTGGCCGGCGATAACAAGATTCACAAAACAGACTCCAAGTGGGTTAAGCGGTTCGCCACCAACACCACACAATGTTGTCGCACTATCCCAAGCAAACATAATTTTACGACCAAGGCAGTTTTTAAAAGCCAGACTTATAATAGAAATTGTTGCACCTGCGTCCAACAACGCCATAGCACGTACACCGTCCACAAACACTTCAATTCGGTTCTTTAACATCGAAATGGGCAGAGGCATGGGTAAGCTAGAATCATTCGCAACCTCACCTCCATCGGCCGCACTCACTAGTTTCCCGGAGGTGGCGACCGTTGTCGGGGAGAAGGGGAGCGTCGTAGGCGCCGAGATGGTGGTGTCAGGCTACGGTCAGAGGCCGGTGATTCGTTTCGGTTCAGCGCATTCTGCGTTCTTGTCGGCTAGCTGTTGCTTTGTACTCATTCCGGCCAGGTGTTCTTCTACATGAATCATCATTGTCAGCACGAAACCTTGTACGGGAGCTCACCCACTCTAGGCGATACTGCTGGTACGGACGACGGTTGCGGCAAAAACGCGAAATGTGGCCGATCATTCCACAGGCATAATACACTGGCGGCTCACGTTCATTCGATGAATAAGGCTCATCGTCGCTTGGATTAAACGCTTCATGCTCTAGATGTGGTCGACGAGGAGGACAAGAGTGCTCGCTGTTGTAGGCGTTGATGGTGAGAGGCTGGATGTTCGGGCGATGAGCAGCAGAGCATCGGGTGTCCGAAGGACACGTAACAGAGGGAGCATAACAGGTAGAAGATAGGCTGTTGTCTGCCGAAGAGGTGCCACTGTAGACGGGTCTGACGGGGCCCTCAATATCTTGATACCTCCGAAGCTCTTCGCGGACGATCTGGCGAATTCTATCTGCCCGGCTTGTCGTTTCAGACACATTCACACTGGCGACAGTTGTCACATTAGGCAACCGACCAAACTTCGGAATGATACGGCGTCGCTTCACACATTCAAACGTGCGGCAGTGTCGTGTTACATCAGCGGTGGTATTCAAATCGTCCTTGCAGATAAGAAAGTTGTACACGTCTTGCGCTATTTCTTTGAGGAGATGACCCACTCTGTCTTCCTCAGTCATCCGAGCATCAACTATTCTGCACAGCTTGAGGACTTCTATGTAAGTTGTGCAGGTCTCCCCCGGTACTTGCGCTCGTTGAGCCAGAGTCTGCTCGGCGCTCTTTTTTCGAGCATCGGCATCGCCAAATCCCGCTCTCATTTCTTCCATGAAGCGATCCCAGGTGGAAAGGGATGCTTCATGATTGTCAAACAATGTTAGCGCAGTCTCTTCAAGAAAAAATAACGCATTCGCCAACTTGGTATTCGCATCCCAGCAGTTGTATTTGCTCACCCGATTGTAGTGGGTGAGCCAGTCATCCAAGACTTCCCCGGGCTTGCCATAGAAGTGCCGGGGTTCCCGATAAGGCTGTGCGGTGGTCGGATGAGCTGCTGGCGTGGGCTGCGTTGAACCATCTGCTTGCGCCATCTCCCTCCGTAGGGGGGGGGGGGGGTAGCCCAGTAATTCTTCTGCTTCGGCGAAGTAGGAGAGGTTCCGTGGCGATCTGTAGCCCGCAAACTCCACCACACTTGTTACGACGTTTATTTACACAGATGTTAGGATGCGCTGGAGATTAGCACACCACTGCGGACAGACTTAGCTTCGTCGTCCTCTTCTGCTTATTCCGCCAATTCCTTCAATAAGAACCGCGGTAAGTGCGTGACAATATGATTCAACTATCTCTCTCGTCATATTTTTATTGTTGCGATACAAAATCCTAACCAGGAAACAGGAATGCGCTCTATATTTTGAGAGAACGCGTTTTTTGGCTAAGGCTAATGACAGATAGGAAAGATTAGTGATTGAAGCTTTTCACACAGGCACATTGAGAACTGCGTCAGCAAGAATTCCATAACCCTGACGTCAAACAAATTTTCATTTTTCAAAGGATTTTTATAGGCTTCCCAATATTGCACGGCTTTCAGGATACTTTCAATAGTTACACACCTCCCGAGCAGGCGGGTTTTATGGGCAGGTCGAGTTTCCTACAACTAATTTTTATTTATTTTTCTGCTCCCCAAAAGTTCATTGGTTAGGCTTATCATTTGGTGGTTTTAATCTTTAATTCTTAGTATGCCTCTCCGTTTCTTCTGCCTGAGATTCGCTCCGTGCAAGTTTTGCTATGTAATTCGTGATCCTAATGCCTTTTCGCTTTCTTATGGTTTTGGTATCTTGACCTGGTGCCTTTTCATTGTTTTTTATAACTTGATGCAGCTTTTTAGAACTGATGAACTTTTTATGCAATGTTTTTCGGGTTTTGGTTTAGACTATTGTTTTTCACGGCTCCTGTATTTGACGTAGCCTTCAAGTGCTGAAGCAACTGTTGGGAATTATTTTTCAGTTTTGGTTATGACTAAGCGGTTGTTACGGTAGTGCGGTGGTGTTTTCGGAATTTTGAATTCAATCTTTTCGGCTTAGCGAATTGTTCCCTTGATAGCTTAGGAGAGCTCCATTACCTTTTGATTGTGGGCCGGCCCAGAGTGTGCTTCATGTATGTCTTTTCGTGGTTTAGTATCTTTCTTGCTGATTTCGGAAATATAGTGTTTATCTTGTGTTCATGTGGACGGCAAATGATTTTTCACATAGCAGAAAGCGCTTAAATACGCCTTGCATTTACTTGAAGAATAAAATCGACAGTCGGCGCTTCTAAGTGTCGTATGTGTTACTTCCTGTTGTCCTACTTTTTCGCGTAGTAACACAATTTTCCTATGAACCAACTAGCCCGGCAAATTGTGCTGCTCTCAGCTGTCTCCTAAGAGAGAAACTGCGAAAGTCTACCCTTCCTCTCCTATCATATGCCTCCCTCTGTTTCCCTGTTATCGGCATTTGTTAGAGTGCCTCATATAATTATAATGGATTTGCAGGAAAGGAAAGACGCAGTATCTGTCATGCTTTCTCCTGCAAGTGTCAGTTTGGACGGTACACAATCGCCTCTGTAAAGTGGCGTTCCTTGGCGCGCTTTTAAGTGCGACGGTGGTAGGTGGAGGGTGGCTGCTCCGGGCCCTACGGGTCTGGGACTGGTAGTCACTGCCGCTTGCGGCGGGGGCCAGCCTGCCAACAAATTTTAATCTGTTGCAGGCCGTCATTGCACCCAATACAGTTTCGGTGGTGGAGGACGGCTGTTTCGACGCGCGTCTTTCTCTCCCTGTTCTTTTTCTCTTCTGCACGCCCGAGACAGCGGAGGCGGCTCACCTACAGAGCCAGTAGCAGGCCCATGCATTTCATTTTCCTTCTTCCTTCAGTCGCAACATCAACAAAGTGTGACATTGCAGATGGTAGGAAGGCTATACGGGAACTAATCTCGTGGAATATCGCGGAATAGGACATCTCGCGCGCAACTATCATGCGCGAGATTTCATTCCATGAGCCTAGAAAAGTTTTCGCCTTAGAAAGAAAAAACAAAGGGGATGGAATGAGTGAGTGAATGAGTGAGTGACAAACTTTATTGAGTAATGATAAGGGAGAGGGGTTGTGTAGGTGGGATACCAAGTCCGAAACTCCAGCGGCTGCCGCTACTATCCGCGCGCGTGTCACGAGGACCCGTTGGACATGCAGTATAGAGCTAGATAGAGCTAGATAGGGCAGCCTCCCACATCTCAGTTGTTGGCACTGCATTCTGGTCATTTGGAGGATTGTGTGGTGGTGGTGGTAGAAAACATTTATATAGGACAAATACAGGAGGTTATGCGTGAGCTGACCTGAAGGGGCCAACCCTCACAAACACTAGGTGGAGGTCCCTAGTTCGGGACCCCAGTGGCGTCTGCCGCCGCTCGGGCTCGCCCGACTAAGGCCCGTTGGGCCTTCAGGTCGGAGCAGCCGAGCAGGGTCGCCTCCCAGTCCTCCCGGGTTGGGTTGGGGTGAGGGGGGATAGCCGGATTTGAGGGGCAGGCCCACACCATGTGGTAGATGTCCGAAGACACCACCCCACAGTGCGGGCAGCTGCCAGAGAAAGCAGGGTCGAAGTGTTTTAGAGCTGCCGGGCACAGCAGTGTGTTTGTATAGAGGCGGAGTAAGAGCCGCTCATCCGCCTTTGAAAGGCCTTTACATGGGCGGGGGTAAAGGCTGTGGATAGATTGGTAGTAATTTACGATATCTTTGAATGTATAAGCCGGATTAGGATCAGCGTCCTGGTCGGAGGGGGAGGAGGAGGAAACTTCCCGGAGAGAGAGCGCGCGGGCGGCGGCGTCGGCAGCCTCGTTTCCAGCCAGCCCCTGATGAGCAGGAGCCCAAATAATATATCGGGTAGCGGGGTCCCCAATGAAGGAGCTATTTTGAAGTATTCGGTAGGCTAAATAAGGGGTCCAGCCCTGTTCGACATTCCGACAGGCCCCTCGCGAGTCGGAAATTATATATTTCGAGTCAGAGTGGGAAGCAGCCAATGCTATGGCGACCTCCTCCGCATGAGTTATGTTGCGGGCCCTGAAGCTAAGGCCGTTGACTGTTTTCGCCTCGTGGACGACTGCGGCCGTGTACCACCCCCCATGGTGCGGGCCAGAGGCGTCCACATAAAAAACGCCGGGTTTAGAACCATAATGGCGTGCCAGGGCTTCCGCCCGCGCCAGGCGTCTGCCATCATGGTCTTCGCGTGCCATTTTAGCGGAGGATTGTGTCGGCAGGTCCGCACGATGTGGTGCAGGCCTGCCTTTTCCCTGCAATATTTGGGGTCCCATTTGGGGTCGCAGAACCCGGGTGTATTTTGTTTGAACGGGCTGGTGTGTTATATATACCTGTTTGTGGGCATCGCCATCTAACACTTCCTACGCTTTGGAGAGCCCTTTGGCTGGGGGGTGGATATTTTCTGCGAGAGAGTCTGCGAGAGAGTCTGCGAGAGAGTCTGCGAGAGAGTGCTATAACCTCTCCGTGTACGTCGCCAGAGGGCCGGGATAGGCGGTGTGGAGGATGGAGGGGTCGAGTCCCGGGGGAGGAGAGCTCGGGCAGCGGCATAGGCTCACTAGTGCCCTTCCACGCCTGATGTCCCTGTGTCCAGACGAGGCATTTGTCCTGTTCGAAGCGTCCATAATTTTAATATTCTGGCAGCCTGGGGACATATTCGTCCTTTGATGTAGTTGCAGTAGGAGCCATAGAATCGGTGATTATATAGGCGCAGGTGGTATGCGTGGCGGTTAAGCAGTGGCCACCTCATCCGCCATTTCTATATTGTCATCGCTTACGGTAAGGACATCAACCAGTTCTTGTTGGTGAATCACAACCGCTACCGTGTACCCTGCTTCTGACTTTGTTGCGTCTACGTAGTAGGATTCAGTGTCCGTCCCGTACCTTTCCTGGCTGTATATGGCCCGCGCTTTCCGGCGCCTTTGGTGGAACAGAGGATGCATATTGCGGGGTAGGGGATTGACTATGAATGAGTTTGACCACCCGGCAGTATAGCCTGATTTTGTACGAGACCTTGCGGGCTAGTCAGGTTAAGGTCCATAAGAAGAGCCTGGCCCGTGCGGGTCGCGTTGGGCGGCAAGGAGTTCTTCGGCTGAATTGTGCACCCCTAATTGCAAAATGCGTTCTGTGAAAGTGTTTTGGGGCAGGCCCAGTACCTTTTGAAGCTAAAAGTTTCACTAGGCTAGTCAACTCCGTGTCTCGCGTGTGCTCCGTCGTTAGAAAAAGCCATAGCTGCGCATGCGCAAATCACGTGACGTCATAGAAGAAGAAGAAGAAGGAGGAGAAGAAGAATGATGCACTGCGCTAGAGTTTCAAGCCGTTCGCGTGACACCGTATGCCGGGAATGAGAAGAATTTCAGGAGACGAGGCGACGGGTGCTGCTGCTCCTGCCGAAGCCACTGCTGCACGGCGGAATGAAAACAAGAGGAGGCGGCGGGCCGAGGAAAGTGAACAGCGTGCCGAGCGGTTGGAACAGATACGTTTGAGTGACGCCGCAAGACGAGCGCGTTTTATTGCTGGGAAGAACACTGGGTGTGACGATGAGGTTAACCGTTTACGAAAAGTAGACCTTGACGTTCGGGTGAGTGAGCTTGGCTATGCTACGCTTGAGTTTCAGCCTGGCTTACCAGACAATCCATTTGAAAGTGCGTGTAGTGGGCCAACTACGCCTTGCTAAGACATCCCTACTGAAAAAATTGTATGTGAGCTGTACAAGAAAGTGTGAGAGCGAATGAGAATGTATAAGAATATGTGAGTTCTTGGTAGATTAAACGTGGATTTATGAGAGCACGTAGAGCCACTGTGCAGGAACGCATGAGATTGTACAAGTTCTTGTGAGTTTGAATGAGCCCATGAGCGAGCTCACAGAAGCACGCACAGCCACTGTGCAAGATTGAATGAGAATGAGCTGGTTACGTATTTGTGCGAGCTTGTAGAAGCACATGGAGCCAGTGCGTGAACAGATGCTCTAAGAGAGCATGCAAACTACGTGGCCATGTACATGCTTGCATGCTAAAAAATTAGTCGTTGAGACTGTGTAGGTCCTTCCAATATGAAAGAGGTCAAAGTTAGAGCTTTCATATAATGATTACTTCATGATTATTTGCGACAGGTACACTTTTTCATATTTCACAATTTTGGTCTTGGCTTGCAGCACATTTTCAACATTAGTAGAAAAGTGCTTGCTTCCATTCATTATGAAGAAATCTTTATATGACAACATGCACGCTGAGCAACAACTACTCGACATATCAAGCTTACTGTAAAGCAATGTCAAAAGCGAGATACTTCAACTAGATCTAATAGCATCATTTGCTTCTCTTTCAACCGTTCGTTTCTGAAAGTTGGACGCAGCCATAGATGCACGACAAAGGCTGTGTGCACAACATTGATGTGTTGCCTGCCAAGCAGATGACGGTCAAACTGGCGATCAAAATCTCCCTTACATTGTGTTTTGCATATGAATGGAGACAACTCACTATAACTGCACACTATTATCACCATTAGGCATCACAAGTTTGTATGAAGAACTGGCTTGTAGTTTCATCTGTAGAATGAAAAGTAAATGTGATAGCAGAAATGTGAAAGCCAACTCCAGTACTAAACTTCACGAGCTCATATTCACTTGTAAAGACCACAGAAAGACAATTCTCAAACGACTGAACAGCACTAACAGATGGGATGGGAGAGAAGATGACAACATTTCTGCTTCTTTATCTCCCTTACTATCTTAGAGCACTGTTCACTTAATCGACTCATTATAACCAACCAGCCTGACTCTCTTTTTCAGCACAAGGATAGGCTGAGCAAAACAGCTCCTACAGCCTTTTGAGTTTTGACTTGCACATCTACACCTATATACACCATTTTTAAGTTTCCTGAGACTATAGCAAAAATTTGCTGAACTGCACTACTCTGAATTGAAGCTTTCTGCTGCGTAATGACACTTGCAAATGTTGTCCGTCTCAATGTCAAATAAAAAGAAAAAAAAGAAAGGATTGAATCGGTTATCTTAGACTAATGAAGAGATACACAAATCCTAGTACTTTATGAGAGGTGATACCAACAGTATGTGTTGCATCTTGAAGCTATGCACACTATACACATATATGCTGAATCATCATATTGCAAGGAAATGTATTTTATTTGGCATATTTTTCAGTGTAACTGTAGGCTGCGTCACGCGAGAGGCATTGAGGAAAGCTGCATGTGCAACTCCACGAATATATATTGTGCAGTTTCCACCAGCAGTACATAATCATTATGCTGCATGGAAAGAGCAGCTTGATTGCTTTAGCTTCTTTACTGTATGCTGTAGGCCACAGAGATAAGTTGAAATATTTGTACGGTCAGTTTCTTAATTGAAATAAAGAGCGTGCAAACACCCCACACTGCCTTCACTTGAAGCTTGACCGGTAAGCTATTTTTGCATATCGCATATCTTTCCTGATTGAGAGTTCAGGCTTTCACCCCACTGTCCTTGCTTTTGCTATAAGCTACAGGCATTCAAAAATTTCGTCACCATTTAAGAGTTAAACACTGAAGTAGTGAGGCACATATCACACAAGAAATTATCGCTCTCAGGTGACCAGTTCGAGCTGACAGCCATAGATGTGGCACCCATAAAGGAACAGCGGGCGAGCCGAATTGGGCTCGCCCACTGTTTTTTATGAGCGAGCACAATTAATTCAGCATCTTCTGTTTCCAAACAAATCACTTGATCTGTAAAACGCCGTATAGTCTTTCAATATTAACAAACAAACAATTGTCACTGTAACTGTTTATGAACAGAAGTTTTCGAAAGGAACTTGGCAATGAATTTGGGCCAAAGCTCCGATTCGCCGAACCACAGACCGCGGTCAACCTAACGCCCATGACAAGCAAAGCACGCAGTTTGTCCAGCATCGCGAGAAAAGAAGCGAAACTCACGGTGGTCTTTCGCTAGCACTGCTAATTTTTGAATGTACAAACTACAGGCGCGTATACACGACAAACATGCAGCGTTAGCGCGTAGACGCCCGACATCGCGCTTGCCACTGTTCGGCGAGCAGCAAAGTCGTTAGGTCAGCGACTTCCGAAACCGAAACAAGTCGAAACCAGACGAGGCAGCCGAAGCGGATCGAAGTGCTAGCCGTAGTCATTATGAGTTGGTGGCGTCGCGCCTTTTTCTCTTGTGTGTTGTTGGGGGCCCTGCTGCTGGCGGCTCTTTATTTCGAAATATACGAGGCACAGAGCGCAACAAAATAGCTCGTGCGATGTGCAGAAGCGTGGTAAGTTTGTGTGCATACCTGTGCAAAAAGTGTGCTCGCGTGCCCGACAGGTAGTGCGTTTCCTTTGTGCGCTCTCACTGCAAACACTACGCTGACGACGGGACTATTGGAGGGCGGCCACCACTCGGCATACATTTGACATCTCGGAGGTAAGTTAATTTCCATCTTCCCTGTACATTCTCCTAAAAACTTTGCGCAGAACTGATGATGCATGCCAACACAGCGCTAGTTCGTAAACATCAAGACGCGCATGTCATTATAACATACGGTAGTTTGCTTTTGACGAGGGAAGGGTGAATGCGTTTGCAGTGTCTAGGAAAAGAGACAGTTAGTGCCAGGGGCTGCACGCTCAGAGTAGAATATGCCGTACAAATCATCACTCGTAAGACCATTGCGGGGTGCACGATGCTGGCGC
>JAJIZL010067177.1:0-12900 GCA_023969395.1 Amblyomma maculatum
CCGGCCTCGGCGGCCGCTTTTCGATGGAGGCGAAAAGCAAGGCGCCCATGTGCTGTGCGATGTCAGTGCACGCTAAAGAACCCCAGGTGGTCGAAATTTCCGGAGGCCTCCACTACGGCGTCTCTCATAGCCTGAGTCGCTTTGGGACGTTAAACCCCACAAACCAAACCAAACCAAACATTTCATCAGTGCAGTTACGAACAAAGGGGTTAGCTCCACAGCTACAAAGGCACAAAATCATACAGTTTTCTGAAATATTTAGCTTCACTCGAAGTACTTCTAAGCAATGAAAAAAGCCAACCCTGGACACGAACAGATAGAATGAAATAAAAACTTGAAAAGTCCCACACTGAAATTAATGTAGCTACTGGCTTTTAAACTAACTGCAACCCTTGATACCATTTGCTTGCATCAGAATCACAATAAAAAAGCAGCAGCAACAGCATAAATACTGCAACAAAAAAAAATTAACTATTCACGCAACGGCACTCCAAGAAAATGAACACCAATCACGTCAAAATGACAGCTATTTTGTGCTTTCAAGACAAAAATAACACTTAAGCCTAAACCATGGCCCATCTCAAGCAGCGGCGGCACGCACCGCCTCCGCTAGAGTAAAAAAGACTAAAATCAAACTGAATTGTGCTTGTGGAAAACCAACCTGTCGGTCAATAGCTAAAAAGAAGCCACAGAATGGCTTGAAAAAAAAAAAACATTCAATCTGTAATGTCCAGGAAATTGGAACTACTTCAATGAGAATATTTTTACAAAGCAACCATTGTTAATCACATTCATAAAAAGAGAAACTTTTGCTTTGAATGATTGGAAGGGCACAAGGACATTGTTAGCATTTAAACTGATGAAAATAATAAAACAAAAAGAAACTATAAGACCAAACACAACCATCAGTACAGAATTCACATCATTATGATACATGAGCTCTGAACAGTGCCGTCAGCATCGTGACTGCAACAGGAAGGAAATAAAAAGTGACATAACGTTGCGCTGTCACATTTAAAGTGATCACAGCCACCTTGAGTTTCAAATGATAAATGGTACAAAAAATTCAGCAAAGCAAGGCTACAGAAATAAACTGCAAGAGCAGGATTAAGGAATGAACTCACTCAAACGTGCAAGCAACAGTTCTCCAACAAGGCTGCAGAATGAAGCTCATAAAACAAACATTACACTGCTTCAAAAGTACATAAAATTGATTCATAAAGCAAACAATTCTCTTTCAAAATGACTGAAAACTATAAGGGTGCACACAGTATATCATAGGCAGTGTCGTGCCACAGCAAGGAATCCAAAGAACTTAATGCAGCAACACATCTGTGACCTTCAGGTGCTGCACGACCGCACGCCAGCATTCCCTGTTGAGTTTATCTGCCTGCGTGCCATTTCCAGAATGGCATTTCAACGAATTCTGAATGACTCCTGCAATAATCAGATAGTTGTCCTGGAGATAATGCTCAGCTGAAGTTAGGGCCAGTAATGCTTCAGCTTCTGTTTTCCCAGTCACTTTAATCAAATGAGCAAGCAGGCATGGCTTGCCCGAGAAGAGCTCGAAGGCTTCTGCATACCGCCTATCCACACGGGGCAGAATAGCAAACTCAACTGCTCGGTTCAAAATGCCTCTGTTCCTTCGCAATGCTTCAAAAAGTGTGAAGCTACTGTCATCACACAGCAAATTGCGGGCAAGTTCAAACTCTACAATCAGCTTGTTCTGCCACAGACCTTTGGCAAACTCCTCCACAAATTCATCATACAAACAAGTCAAGGAGGATAAAAAAAATCTAGTGGCTGTCTTGTTGTGAGTAAGCAAGTAGCTGAGATCTTCAGCTGTTTTGTACTCTCTGATGGCCCCAATGCCTATCATAAGCTCACTTATGTTCTCGTTACCTGCAAGGGTGTGCAAAACATTGTGAACTAAATTTCCACTATCATTTTCAATATCTATGTCCAAGCATTTAATAGACTGATTGACCTCCAGCATTTCACATAGATATGTGCCTCTTTTGCCAAGGGCCCCTTCAAAACGTGCTCTGAACGTGCGAAGATGCTTGCTGCAGCCGATTGCATTAAAAAGCAGCTTGACATCTTCCTCCGGAAGGTGCTGAACATCAGGCAGACGCAGTTCTTCAGGACACGCTGAGGGGGAGTTCAGCACAGCCAACAAGCCAGGCATGTCAGCTGCAACCCAGGGTAGCTGCACACGGTCATAGCATTCACTCTCGACCAGTTGCTTTGCCAAGGCCTTCCTGAAACAAACAGCATGAGGAAATTTTAGGCTTGCCCATGATTACCAAGTAGTGATAAAATTTTCAGAGCTGAAATTGCTTATCTTAGAAGGACAGAAAATTTGGGAAAGTTAGCATTGGTTCATACTGGAAAGGTACAGTGCAAAAAGACACGACACGAAAGGAAGAAGACAGACAGACGTGCAATGACTCAAATTTTATTGCGAAGAAACACATCTTTACAGAAGTCTTTCAAGTAATAACAAGCCTAGAGCACTTGCACGAAGCACAATGCAAGAAGTCAAAACATATCATAAGTCACACTCACTGGATGACAAGTTTCTAAAAATGCTTTCCTCCCCTCTCCTTTGAAAATTAAGGACAAGATTTTGAATTATCAAGGAACGACCCTTCTTTATCGACTAGTATAACAGAGGGCTGGCTTACACTTTGCGACTGTCTTTTTCAGCTCAAGTAGGCCTCCATCAGCTTTCTCGTTGTTTTATCCCAGTGTCGAAATAAAATGCTAGTGTTCGCAAAGGGTGGCAGTTCTTTTTCTTTTTATCTTTTTCACAATTGCGACAGTGATCTTTCAAATGGGAGTAGTAAGTATCACAGAGAGGGATTTCATATGTTCTCGCAGACGAATATTTATGCATCTTCCAGTTTGTCCTATATATACTTTGTTGCATGACCGTGGAATTTTGTATATTATGACGCACGTGCATTCTATAATAATTGACCTGTGCGACACCTGGCATTTAAAGCGGTTAAATTTTTCCTCTCATGACGGTCACTGATCGCACGGCAAAGCCCACTCAATTCATACGGCGCAGAAAAAACAATGCCAACATCGAAAGATCCTGCTACGTTTTCAAATTGTGGGCTACTTTGTGCACATAGGAAATGACCGCCACTTTTGTCTGCCTTATTCATAACTCTTTTTAGGATATACAAGCCCCTCCCTTACCTGTAGCAAAAGCTTTTCGCAGGTTGCCGAGATGACAGATACTGGAAAACCTGAATTTTTCAGCTGGCGTATCTGCGACCGTACACTATCTGGGATGTCATGATGACACAAATTCTGTAGGCCTCAGCGGATGCAAGAATGAGCAATTCTATTTTTTGCAATCTTAGAGTGGCCAGACGAATAGTTTTTGGGACTTGGCGAATACAACCAACGTACGTGACTACTCTTAAAAAACATCTTCAAACTTAAAAACAAGAGTGTTTTCTGAAAAAACTTCAACCGTGAAAGACAGCTCAGTGGCACATTCGCGAAACAACTTAAGGATGTCAACTATAGCTCTGCTGAATTTGTCTTCATCAACTAAAATTTAAAAAATCTACATATCTGAAAATCCGTATTGCTAGTCTGTTGATGCTAAACCCGTGCCAAACTATTTGTCTGACCTTCGTTGTGCTGTCTACCTTTAATTCAATCTGCATGTCTACGACTCCGGAAACTGCCACCTCAAGTCATGCATCAATTAGGGAAAAAAAAAAAAATAAGCAGAGCTGTAAAACTTCTATTACCTTTCCTGTCTTGAAGCTTTGAAGTTTGCAAACGTCATCTTCTTTAAAGCCTTGTTTGCTTCGAGAACCATGCAGAGCGCTGAAATTCCACTCGTGGGAAGCCGTTCGCCTGAAATATGAAGGTTCTGCAACGTCGAGTTTTCCAGAAGAGCTCCTGCCAACTGCTTCATGCTGCTCGAAGAAATGGCAACATCAAGAAGATACATATCACGAAGACTGCAGTTTTTACGCAGTGCCGATGCCAAAACTTGTCCACAGATTGTACCAATAATGCAGCTTGACACCTGCAGTTCCTTCAATGTAGTGCTAACCTCCATGGCAGCGAACAAAGGTTCAGGTGTACACCTCCTTTCCGCGATGAACACGTTCAGCGCTGTCAGCGATGTGTTGGCCTTGACGGCTTCAGCAATGACTGAAACCTGCCTCCTTTCTCCAACGGGGTAGACGCTGAGCTCTTTCAGAGCAGCAGAAGACCGCAAAAGCTGTGCCACTGAGACCAGGTTAGGAAAGCGCGTGCCCCAGTCATAATTTAGGGACAGCTTCAGCGACTCGCATTTGGTAAGACACTGCAATGCGTAGCTGACGTTTTTCGGCAGCTTCATATTACTGATCTTGACAGTCTTAAGGGTGCTCCAATTCCGCCGCAACAGCGCTTCCAACTCAGTTGCAAACTTGAACTTGATTTTTGGGGAGCTGATCTTGAGCTCCTCGAGGCCAATGAGTGCGTCAGACCCTTCTAGTGCGTAGTTATGTTGTTTGGCGTAACCGCCTAGCGAAGAAAATGGGAAACGTGATAGCGAGACTTTAAGGCAACGCATGTAGCGCATGGGCTTGCATTTTATCGGACGGTGCAAGTGGATCGGAAATGATTCCTCGCCCCAAGTATGGAGAGAAAACAGGCTGAACTCGTCGATGCAAGTGTGATGTTCAAGAAGCCACGACAGTAAAAAGGACGCTTCGCGGGCAATTGCCTCAGAAGACTTCGCAATGTCGCCGTCAGCATCACGCATGGACTGCAGACGAAGCTTGCCTGGTTCGGGTTCGACGATTTCGAATGCGAGACCATGCATCACTTTGTTCCACGCAGTTAACTCTTCGCTCAGCCAACATCGCTGCCCCGGTCCAGTGCAATCTCTTTCGAAGTCCAACTGGTCCTTCCAAGTGTCCGTTGTCACTTCAGCGTGACTGTGCCCGTCACGGTCACAATAGTCGTGCAACATCTCTGAGCACGTGGTCGCCATAACAAATGCACGTGCGGATGGGGCGCTGAAAGGCTGGTATCCAGGCTTGACAATATAGATCAAACAGCAGCCGTTCCAAAAAACTTACGGCGAACAGGAAACTTAAATTTGACGTCCCATCAAAAACAAGAACCGCAGTTGCGACGCTGTCAAACCAAGATGCCAAGAGGCAAAGGCCGCCAATACATGCATATGCATGGAGGGAAAGACAAAAACAAACAGGCCGCTTGTATTGTAACCGGGCGACACAAATTTCACAGCATCCTGCACTGGGGGCGGTCTCTCACTGCTGTCACGTGCCTTTACGCCTTTACGTCATAAATAGATGTATGAATAGGAGCGTCCCTTTTGAAACAGGGTGGTAGCAGTTGCTATCATGCTCATATTTTTCCCTTATATCTTAATTGTTGTTTTAGATTGGTTTTTTGAATTTTTGTTTCTACATTACTAAAATGATGTCCCTTTTTTGTTTTTAAGCCACCAATCTTCCAATTGTTTTTTGCTAGTTTCACCTGGCCATTGCGAGCTTCATGAAGAGTGACTGCGTCTTGGACGGGCGCTGCGGGCGCTCCCCGAGTAGGGTGCTTTGATGCGCGCCCGCATCCCAGACGGCCACTGACGTCCGACGGACAACCGAACTCGGCCGCAACTCGGCGGCCGATTTCGGACGTCCGCCGGAATTCCGGCGTACGTACGAAAGCGGATGGTCGAATCCGTTCGCCCAGCGGACAGCCGCCGTACGTCCGCCACTGGATTTGCTTTCACACAGCTATGATATAGTTTGTAGTCGTTGTGCTCGCCTGAACTGCGTATAAATCAGTAATGCCGTCAAGTCTGCATTATATGATGCCAGAGCGAATCGATGCGATAGAAAGCGTTTCCATTAAACAGTTTTTTTTTTATTTTCCGCATGTTTCATCGTTGAATTCTTCCATCCAAAATTTTTTATTAAAAGTTAAATGACCATTAAACATGTTTCTATCATGATGCTTCAGTGAAATTTTAATCAGTGGCTGAATAGACGCAGCAAGCAGCAAGCTCAAAAAGAACGAAACCGAACCTATCCTCAAAAAAAATCTGAAATGAGCCAATCCAATCCACCTGACAAGTTGAAGTTTAGTCATGGAAGATGGCTTCACGTTTCCGTGTTCTGCATTTTCTGCGCAGTTACAAATACCTACGGCTGTAATGCACTGCTAGCATTGTTTTTGCTGTGGCTTGGTGCGGCTGGCACACTTTGTTCACCCGCTGATTCCAAAGTAAGTATTTCACCGAACTTTTGTTTCTTTAGTTGAACTTTTCGATGCACCGATAGTGGTGAGCTTTTGCGTAAGGAAACAGCTCTGTACAGCAGCCGAACGGTCGAGTGTTTTAGGCGAGACTGACAGGATGGCTCCGCGCCGACTAACTAAAGTGCAGCCTCAAGTCTGAGGGCCATCTTTTCGGCATTACTGGACGCTGCGCCAGTAAGCAGCGCAACTTCTCTGTCTCTGATAAAGGAGTGCCTGCCCGAGCTTTAAAGGAGTTAATTTGTTAACCATGCGCAACGTGCTGAGTTGTAAAAACTATACGAGAAAACTTGTGCGCTCCTCGAGCCTATCGTGCGACATGCCTACACTTGTGAAAACGTCGCGAGTTTTTTTTTTTTTTTTTTTTTTTTTTTTTTTTTAATGGACAGCCGCTGATCTTTTTCTTTCGAGCTTTACGGCAACTACAGTTCTAGAAGGAACGGCTGTAGCTACTAAATAACTAAAGGTTTAGTACTCTCCTTCAGCTTTGACAAACCAGGACAGCACCTTGCGCATTTTGGTTATGCATGTGAGACCGAACCGCGCAGAACAACCGGACAAGGAGATGAGAGAAAAAAAAAAGTCAGCACTTGTCTTTTTCTTGACCCGTTGTTCTGCGCTGTTCTGGCACGAATTTGACATACCGCCGCCGCGATACAGTTGGGCTGTGAGCTCTGGTGCCTGCAACGCCTTCTTTTATGCAAAACAGGCGTACTGGGAAACCATGCAAGCCGCGGGCTAAAAAAAAAAAGAAAAAAAAAAAACGAGTTGAGCAAAAGTGAGATGAAAACAAAATTGTTGTTGCTTTGTCCTTACAGATATTCAAAGGCTCCTCAGAACTTCACTGCATTATTGACAGCGAGATAATGCCGAAGCTGCACTAGAGCCATGCAGCACCTTATAGTGCATGATACTGAGCTTATGTGTCGCACTGAAAGCTCTTACCATGTTCTTAGATTATCATATTAAAGTAGCTTTAAACCCATGCTTTTTAATACAGTGATAGCCATAAATTGAATCTAGGGCATCATGCTCACATACAAGGCTTCTGATAACCGCTGGTCATGATGTGGGCTATAGCAGAAACCTGTACCTGGTCATCTTACAAGCATTTGTGCAATTGATGCTTTTAATGTGTTGTAAAAGATTTTGTGTTCTGTTTCTGTATGGGAATGCTTTCCTTATTGAAGGCTAACATTTGGTTTGCTACAGCAAAACTTCTACCTAGTCATCCTAAAAACAGCACCGCAGTTGGTGCTTTTAATGTATTGTAAAAGTATTTGTGTTCTGCTTCTGTATGGCAATGCTTTTCTCGTTGAAGACTAGCATGAGGCTTCCAAAAATTTTTCAGATGCCATTTGCTGTAGCCGATTTCGTAGGCCAACAGGAAGCAGCACTTTGAACATGGAAAACTGTCATCCACGGGGGAAAAACAGCAACATCCCTTTGCATTCTCATTTCTTTGGTATGGCTAAAAGAGAGTATTGTATCATTATCTATATTATTAATATTGAATCATGATTGTCAGTGTTGAAGTTGTTTGAGCGTGATGATTTTAAACACACAGGACATCCCTTCGACATTAAGGTTTTAGCTTGTTTACATGTAGGATGTAGAACTGGTTTCAACAAACTTTATGCAGCAAATTCTTTTTACATTGTCCACCATGTTACTTTTTGTCATTGGACACAGTCGTCCACTCTTAGCTTGAATGGGAATGTGTGGCATGCAGTTTGCAAAATAGCAATGCATCCGTCACAGCCATGCATCAAGGCTAAGTGGCTTGTGCGTAGAGGGACCAGCCGCTCCAGCTTCACGTCATCTGCCTCTTTGCTCCGGTGTGCAGACGTGCATTGAGGCAAAGTGGTTTATTTGTAGGGAAACCAGGAGCTTCTTTGTCACATCTGGCTGTTTGTTACGGTGTGCAGATGCGCATTGAGGCAAAATGGCTGATGTGTAGAGGGACCAGGAGCTGCTGCTTAACGTCCTTCGCCTCTTTACTACAGTGCACAGCCGTGCATTGATGCTAAGTGGCTTGTGCATGGAGGGCCCAGGAGCTGCAGCTTCACGTCTGCCTCTTCGCTCAGGTACGCAGGTGCGTATTGAGGCAAAATGGCTTATGCATAGAGGGACCAGGAGCAGCTGTGTGGCGTAGTGTGTATATTTGCTATGGTGCGTATCGAAGTACAATGGGGGGCTCATGTGTAAAGGTACCATGAGCTGCTGCGTCATGTCGTCTGCCTCTTTACTATGGTGCGCAGGCATGCATCAAGGCAAAGTGGCTTATGCATAGAAGGACCAGGAGCTGTTGCTTCACATCTGCTATGATGCGCAGCTGCGTATTATGGGTGGTGGTGGAAAACATTGCCATCAGATACAAATACAGGAGGTTACTAGCTGACCCTGAGGGGGCCTGTCCTGACAAAAACAAGGGGTCCCTAGTTTGGGACCCCAGTGGTGGTAGAGGGACTAGAGGCTGGTACTTCACGCTGTCTGCCTCTTCGCTACGGTGTGCAGCTGCGATGGATGCAGTGGCATCTCAAAAAGTGGATGCCACACACTCGCATGTTCAGCCTGAGTGGACGACTGTGTACCTGCTATAGCTTTGTTATTCATAGAATAAACCTAGGCCAAGTTGGATCAATTATAGCTCTCCTCATATGTGGTCAGCAAAGAAAAGCCACTCCAGAAAATCTGATGCATTTACTGTCATAGGGTTCTTATTCGTATACATGCTACTGACAAGTCAGATTCTTCACCCTCAGAAATGCCAGAAAAATAACCAAGGGTGCGTCTGCAATAGTCTAGCTTGCTCTTTCTCTGCAGACTTGAGTCAGATGTGTGTTCCATTGCTGTGGGTGGGACAGGCGTGAATCTTTGATTTTAAGCTTGCAACAAGTATGTTATTGTAGTTTAAAGGCAAAACGGTACTAATAATCGTAGCCCCCCGTGGCCTTTATCCCCTTTTAATAGTGTTGCTAGACACTGAATTGCTAGTTTACTCTGCACTGTTTCTGTCTAGTTAATGTGCGGAGATGTACATATATTTATATGACTTGGAGTTGTCGACTTTGTACTTAGAAACATTGTAGTGTTATCTGATGTGTTGCTTTCATTTCTTTAATGATTTCTGTAAGGGATCGGTGGGTATGCTAGGCACCATTATTAGTCTGCTCTTTTTGGGTCACCTGTTCAATGCCCAGCTGCGGCCGTCTCCCACTTGCCCTCGGACAGGAGGCGGAGAGACGCGCACAGATAGGCAGCTACAGCAGCTACAGTGCTTAACGGAAACGTAGGCAGAGAGGGAAAGAAGTCCCCTCTTCCGAGGACTTTGCTGTCGCACTCGAAGACGCGGGGACAGACAGTTTGTTGTCGTTGCTGTGTCATGTAGGGGGCTCATTTTTATTTAAGGAGCTTTACGAACAGTATACAACTAAGGGGTCCTTAGTACTAAGCGTACTAAGGGATCCTTAGTACGCTGACTGGACCCATCACCCGGAGGCAGCACAGCTTTGAAACGAGCACCTCTTTTGGAAGAACTGCTTATCGTTCAAAGAAAAAACACTGTCAGGTTGAAGGGTGTAAGGCCCTCTTCCTTGTTGGGGAGCCCATAAAAGTGACAATTATTCAGTGCAGGCGCGCTGAGTGGGGTCTCGTTGAGGATTCCAACCCTGGATGTTAACAATGGTGGGAGATAGCGGCGTTGAAAAAGGGCAAGTGTGTAACAGTGACGGTATGATGTGGGTTGGCTCTTCTGATGTGGTCCGCAATGGTGCTGACTCGGACGCCAATAATTGCAATAATTGCCCTGTAAAAGGAGCCGCCAAGGATGCAAGCTTTGGGCAATGGTTGCGCACGTGGGACACCGTTTTGATGGGTTCTAATTATTTATTTTCTTTTTTTTTTTCCTAGGGGAGAGAGTTTGGCATGTGACCTAGTGAGCCAATCATTTCGAGGTCCATTCTCTAAATTCCGTTTGTTGTGAAACAAATTTGTTGTCCCTTTTGCATTGCTTGTATTAGGGAGAGGGTGAAGAACTTATGAAAGTGGAAAGACATGCCAAAATGCCAAAGTTAATGAAACGGCCCCGCGGCCTGGAGAACTCGTTCTGAGCTAGATTTTGATCTCTTTACTCTTCGGCATAGATCATGGTCATTGTTTCACCTGTTGTAAATACGTACATTCATGTATAAAATTTTCAGTTCATCTTCCTCTCCGTGTGCAAGTTGCTGTGGCCAGATGCAGTAAATTCACTATTTTCATTTCTATATAATGTGCCTTTCTGAAGATGGTGAGCTCTTTTGTCCAATCGTGTAAGAAAGCTGCAAAGTGCTCCCAAATCTTCCACTAAACTGTGTGATATCTTTAATACTAACTGCGGCTTGGTGTCACTCAAAACATGTAATTGAGGTAGATTTCTTCCCCCCCCCCCTCTTTTTGTTCGTTCAAATGAGGATCAGCGGACACTAACTCTTGCTTTTGTAATGCCCTAGGCCCCGCCTTAAGGTAGTACTCCAATGTCGATACCATTTTTATAGCTATGGCTGTCTAACAGCACTAATTTCTTTTATACACTTCTTTTACTAATCTCTTACCCAAGTGGTAGCTTATACTGCAGGGGCGAAAGTCTGGACAGTATGTCTGTAGATTTTGGACTAGAATCGCGATGTAAACGAATTGTGACCTTATTTCTCTTGCACACATGAAAGAACTAACGTTCAACTTTCACATCGACAAGTATGGTCCGAGTTTCCTGGTCGATGTGAAAGTTATGTGCTTTGATTGCAGTTTGTGTAGTCCACACACTTGTCCCCGATATTACATAGGGGCAAATTAGGCGCCTTTACAGGGGCAGTTTCTTTGGCGCCCACTACCTTCCCCATAAAAAAGCTACAGTGTTTCTTGTGAACAGCTGGCTGCATTTATAAATACCATTATTTTTTTTGTAATTTGTTGTGCGCAGTTGAGAAATCCATGACATACATCCATGCTGCATGCTGCCGGTAATACATCAGGAGCTTGTGGTTATCAGCTTTTTGTGTTTTGTGTAACTATAAGCCTTGCTATTGTAATGTCACATATAGCGCTGTGGGTAAACAAATAACTTTACTTTTAACTCTTGTAGAAGCATGAACACTGCGCAATCACTGCGGCGGGCTATGCTTCCACATTGGGCTTTAGCCACATGTCAAATGTCTATCATTATTCTGCTGCAGCAGCTTGCATGTTATCAGATAAGTTAATTCGTCGCAGCTGCTCTAAGGAGACGCTTTCTAGAGGCTTGTAGCCTAGATGTTGATGTCGATATACCCCCGACACGCCCAGGGAATGTCTTCAGTAGAGGGTACATGGAAACCAGCGAAATGTGCAGTTTACAGAACAAAAAGGTAACAATTTTAAATGATTTTATTATTGATCACTTCTTTTCAGAGCAGGAACAATGACTTTAGAAATCTGCCTGTTAAACCGCTCAAAATGCAGCTTTCTGCCACCAATGCGTACCTGTGTAATACTGCAATGCTCTGGCTGTGCTTTATGTTCATATACAGCATCCTTTATGCTTAATTTCTCTGCATGTGCACACCATGTCTTGGGCATTGCTGAGGGCGCATAGCAGCAAGCATAACATGCCATGTTTGTTCAGAGTGGCATGTTCAAAGAGACGACATAAAAACATTAAAATACTGAATGCCAGGTTCTGGTCAAACTACGTTTGTATCTTTTGTTATTCTGCATGGGTTTTGCTGCAGTTATATGACCTTTCTATATAGTATGTGACAGTTCTGAATGGAGATGCATGCGTACAGTGCCATCTGGAAAAAGCAATTGAGAGAAACTGGCAGTTGCCCTTGGAGATGTGTAATCAAAGTTCAGCACAGATAACTTGAATTTCATTTTCCCTTCTATTGCAGGAGGAGCCCAGCCTGCTCTTTCCATCTTAGGCCTGAAAGACTAGCAACAGCTGATCGAGCAAATGCACAGGATAGTAACTGCTCCTGGAATCCCGGCCTGCGGAGGCCACCCACACAGAACTCGATCATCTCGCTAATTCCGAAATATTAGGTTTCAATAAATACCTTTTCCTCCACCACCTCCCCAAGGGAAGAGCTGTCACGGCCAAGGATAATTAAAAAAAATTATTCAAGTAGATTCTTAATACTCCAGTTGGCCTGCATTTTACCATGCCATTCCTTAACATCGATATTTTTTTAGTGTAGACTATTTATGCATGCAGTTTTTGCAAAATGCTTTTTTTACAACCTCGCATGCTGGTATGCCTATGCACTTAGCATGTTTTCAGGAATGGTGTATTTGTGCAAAGCTCAGCTAGCATATGTGCCTCTTTGATGGAAGTTTTAATTGCACACTACTGTTCAGTGCTTTGTGTGTGAAAGTAAAGCAGACAACAGGAAACTTGAACCTGTTGCATATTCTATTGTCTGCTTTACTCTCACGACAAAGGCATTGAGCACTAGTATGTGACTGAAATTTCCATGGCACATGCTTGCTGAGCTTTACACGAATGTTATTGGCAAGTTTTTACACCAATAGCGGGCCCTGCAAGCATGTTCCGGGAAACGTCCGAATGTCCGC